>JAHBCN010000148.1:240000-264027 GCA_019359885.1 Listronotus oregonensis
ATTAATTAGAAATGGTCCACTATTGTTTTTAAATTAGGAAACGAAAATGAACTGAAACTTAGTTTTCTTTAAGCTAATTACTATTTCAATAAGGACACAAATTTTAAATGGTGTTAACGGTAAATTTTCTAATTATTGCGTCCTTAACATAGTAGTATCATTATGTATTTTGTAATAAAATCAATTAAAAACGATTTAAAAGTAATAACCAACTTATTAAATTAGTCACTTTTGAACAATTTATACCTATACTCGGATAAATTACTATTTTCTAAATAAACAAATTGTAAATTTCTTACTGGATCAATCGAGAAAGCAGCCTTTAGACTTGACTTTGTAGCAACAGTTTTAATTTGATGCAAGGTTTTAATTCGGTGTGATAGTTTGCAAAAATTTAGTATATAAAAGATTTTTTTTGTATATTTAGTAGTTGGTTAATTCTTGATTGATCTGCAACTAATACAAAATTTTCGGTAAATTTGTATAAGGCAAAAGCAATAAAAAATTTGTAAATGTATGTATACATAAAAAAATTATAAATACTTTATTTGGGACATAAAGTTTTGGATTTTCTAAAAGAAAACGGTTGTTATACGAAAAACAATACTTATAGTAGTTTTTTTTTTTTCTAAAAATGTTTTACCTTTAACAATATCACACTAATCAAAAAAATAAGGATTGCTGTGCTTAAAAACTCCATAATTAAAAGCTTTAAAACAAAAATGTTGTATCAG
Organism: Listronotus oregonensis; assembly: GCA_019359885.1. Classification (NCBI taxonomy): domain Eukaryota; kingdom Metazoa; phylum Arthropoda; class Insecta; order Coleoptera; family Curculionidae; genus Listronotus; species Listronotus oregonensis. The sequence goes on from JAHBCN010000148.1 coordinate 240,735, forward strand.
TAATCATATCCGTTATAAAACGTAAAGAATTTTTAGGTTTCAGTTCAAATCTTATATATAAACAAGCCAGTATTTAGCTCAGACAGTTACACATCATCATAGCTTTCATAAACGCCACTATCGCCTCTTTTGCAATTTTCCACTCTTCCTAAGTTATTCTTAGAAGATATCCAAACTCTTTTAGCAAACTTCTTTATTTAAATCCTATTTACGACCAATTCTATATCAACCATTTTTGTTTTTGCTTTCTTGCTACTCCTCCCTTCCATAGTTTTATCTGAAGATAATATTATTATTTAGAACCCGTGGGATAAAAAATTTCATCTTTTCTCTACTTTTCCAGATTTCCTAAAGATCGAAAAATTATGATTAACTTTCGCTATACAAACCCGAATATTTACTTTTTTAGTCTGCACTTATTGCCAATTCTAGAAAAAGTGCGACTTAAAGATCAAAAACCATAACAAGTAGGTAAATTTATAAATTATATAGAGATATTTGTAGAACATCTTTAGGAATAACTTGTATGTATATAGATACAACCTGACAAAAAACATTTTATTAAGTACATATCTTCAATTATAAAATTATTTTTTGAATAAAACAGATCCACAGACTCCCATAAAAGTTGCAATTTATTTTCTGCTTTTTAAACTTTTGACTTTCATAGGCATGAGAAGATTTAATTTTGTGACCCAACTAAGCCAGCTGTCTAAACAAGAATATTTCACTGAAATAATCAAACTCTGGTATATAAACGAGCAAGTATTTAACCCAACATAAACTTTAGACAGTTACACATCATCATAGCTTTCATGGACGCCACTATCGCCTCTTTTGCAATTTTCCACTCTTTCAGTGTCACTCTTAGCAGATATCCAAACTATTTTAACAAATTTCTTTTATTCCTATATACAACGATTTCAGTCTTCCATTTTTGGTTAGTCCTTTTTTCCGGCCTAGTAACTTGTTCATCCATTCTTCAGTAATCCATTTCTACAACTATCGCCCTTCTTTTTAATTCCATATTCAAGAAAGATTCGTAACAAACATTCTATGCTGACCACTTCTTTTTGTATCGTTTAGTTCTATCAAAGGATGTTACAAAAGAACTTCCAATTCTACAGGCAAGAGCGGACTCAGTTGCAGCAAGGTTCGTTTTCAATAAACCCTACACTACCAACATAAAGGGAACAATACCAATAAAAGGCGAGTCTAAAGGAACCATTGGCCTGTACACTGACGGCTCTAAGACCAAGGTGGGCACAGGCTGTGGCATTTACTCACCAACCATAAACCTGAAAATCGGATGGACAATGGGCGCCGAACCCAGCGTGCTTTAATCCGAATTGACGGCCATAACCTTAGCGGCTTACGAAATTAAAAGCCGCAACATCACCAAGCATTACTAACCCTGAAGAGACCACGCATTACTGCGGGACTTGTACTAGAATGTCATCAAGCCCTGACTAACATCTCTCTAAATAATGTGGTCAACCTAACCTGGATCAAGGGACATGACTTATCAAAGGTAATCATACCGCTGACTCGGTTGCCAGGGCGGCTGCCGGACGGAAACTAGTTGGTCTCGTCCCCATCACTAGATTGACAACAGCAGCGACTAAAGACATCATTAAGGAAACTGGAATGATACCATGAACTGCAACTTCGCAAAAATAATGCTGAGCTCTCCAGACAAATCAATAGCGAAAAGAGCCCTGTGATGTCCAGAAGAAACCTCCGAACACTAACGGGCGTTCTAACTGGCCACTGCGGGCTACGAGGACACCTATTTAAAATGGGTCTAACAGACACAGAACTATGTAGAGGCTGTGAACAAGTAAATGAGACCATGGAACACATTCTTTGCGATTGTCCCGCCCTCACATTTGAACGGAACTCCGTGCTGGGCACGAACTGGCCATTACTGGCCGAAATTAGTGAGATTCCACATAAAGACGTCAACTATTTCAAATCAATAAACGACGCAGTAAATCTCCCGCCTACAAGAGGAAACACAAGGGACCTACTGACGTCTAGGTGGAGTGGTATGTTACCACCCTCTATCAAAAATTCATCAAGTGAAGTAAAGGAATTTTAAAAACAAGTATTACTTTTTATGTTATTCCACAATAAACTGTTGATCCCGTCTATATGATTTTATCCCGATATTGTTGAACAATAGATCAGAGAAAATGTCGTGTTGGTACAACGGCGTTGTATAAAAGGTACACATTGTTAACTGGAAGAAAATAGGCACCTACACCTACACTCAGGCTTCGCAGTACAATTTTATACAATCCTTTGTAAGTAGTACTAAGGATAACAAATTACAAAAATTCTTTTAAAATTTATATATGTATTTTGAAAAGATCTAAAAACATTTTGCTAAACTAAATAAGCAAGGCTGCTTTAAGTACGTTTAATACAGTCCGTCGGCATGTGGCATCATTAAAACAAATCCAACTTTTGGTAAGTATTCCATTACATGTATTGTTAAGCATAATTTTAATAATTTTAAAAGAGTTATTAAACCATTCTTGATATGATAATAAAATTTTAAACAATTATTAGTTGGTTTAATTATCAGTTACTTTATGCTACCAGTTTTTAAACTTTTTTTGCTGTTAACGTGTTTTTTTTTTGTTTATTTTAAATCAAGTTTTCTTCCATAGTATTATTTTTTTCCAAATACAAACAAAAAAATATTGGTGTATCTTAAATCTCTATGTTATAATAGACGAAAGTATGATAAGCCATCCTATCATACTTTATCCATATACGACTAAACTGAAGTTTTAATAAAATAACTCTTTATATAGCATGTATATTTTTTGACTTCAAATTGACTTTTAAATTTGTAAAAAAGCTAAATAATATGTACTTTTTGGAGGAAATCGTCTGTTATTTATAACTAGTTCGAAGATTGTAAAGGCACCCTAACAGCATAAACCAACAAAATGTCAATCCATTCAAATATTTTTTAGAAAACCTTTATTTATAAATATTATTAAGGTATACTTAAGAATTCAATAATGCATAATTTTTTATAAACAAACTTTTTTAGTATACCTAGGCAATTAAATGTAAACAAAATATTATTTGGGTTTGAAACCTTCTATTTAACATAACATTGTCAGTTGAATGTCAACATTGAGATATATTGAGGTTGATTGTCTAAAACCAAAATATATCCCGAAAAAAAATATAGAAAAATTATAATATCCAATATTTAATAAGAAAAGTATTGTAACTAACTCAGGCATTAATTGGCGATTAATGATCTGAACTTCTAACGCGCGAGCCTAGCGAGCATTAATTGCCCTTTTTAATATCCTTGTTTATTAAACAGCTATTAAAATACCCCAAACCAATCAAGTAAAACATACGAACAGGACAATTTTGTACTTGTTTATGGCAAGTTTAAAATTCAGCGGACAGCCTGAGACGAAGGTTTAATTAATTATAGTTTAGGTTAAATCTAAATATGATTATCTTTTCCGATGATATGAAGTAGTTTAAAGTTATCCTTAAGTTATTTTTTTCGGTATAAACTTCACAGTCATTGTGTAGTTAAAAAAAGTTAAGGGGAAACCTTTTGCTGGTAATGTATTTCTCGACTTCCCACATGATGAGATTTTACTACTTAAATCATAAATAGGTTATTAGATAAATATTAGGTTCGTGAATTTTTTATTGTGTCTTAGTTAAAGCACAGCTTATCGAGAAAAGTTCATAAGAGCCTGTTTATGTCATTAAGTAACTGGTATTTTTTAAATTATCTTTTATATATAGTCGGATCATTTTTAAAATGTAAATTCGGTGCCTTTTGAAAAGAAAAAAAAACATAAAAAGTAGCAAAAAGTTTTAATTTTTATTGTCGGCTTTGTCACGGTTAGTTTTTATTCCTAGGTTTGTTTTTTATTCCTAGGTTTGTTTTTAATAATTTAGTTTGTTTACCTTAATGCAGGTGGGTTTTCATTTTTTTTGCAGTTTATTTTTGGCAAAAGGCTCCAAATTTGATTGTAATTGCTGGGTTACTTCTGTTTTTCTATCGTATTTGGTATCCTACCTTATGCTTTACGTTGCTTTTACCCCTCGTAGTATTATGTACTAAAAATTAACATTGTTATTTGGGCAACATGGGTAGACAACTCAAAATGCGTAACGATGTTGCCAATTCAGAGGCGAGAAAATTCTAGAATTGAGCGATGCGCGTGGCCACTGGTACTCTTTTGAGAAGGACGAAGGGCCTTCGGCCATGTTTTACCATTCGACTTTCACGTCATTCTTCAAGGCGAGAACTAGGAAAATTTGCAGCGACTGGTATTCAAGCCATCTTTATAGGATTTGTGCTGCAAATTCCCAAAAATCTTTCCCGATTTAAGTTACCTTTGGTTTTGTGTGAATTTTGTTGGTTTGCGTTGCCTTTTGGCTGTTTCGGGAAAGAAATCTGCATTGCAGGACTTGCAGTTCGACGCCGCAGGGATCACGTGTCAGTTGAAAATACCCTTAACATCTTGGGTAAGTTCTTCTAGACTTATTCTAACTGAGTATTTTCCGTATAAACGGTACATTAATAGATTTATTTGGGTTTTCTTAAGACGCTGGTGGTTCAGGGGATTTTCATTATTTTTTTTATATATTACGTCATGCGTTGGGCAAGTCGAATTTCAGTAGGAATTAATTATTAATTACCTTAATTACACCAATTTAAGGGGTTTGTTGTGGCCAATTTATTGCGAAAATCGCAGTTTTATTGAATTATTTTTTTTTGTTGTTTTTTTTTTGACAGTTACGTTAATTGGCTACTCTAATTAGCGTTAAAGTTTTAATAAATCGCCGTTAGATGGCGCTTGTGTATATATTCTTTGTTTCTTTTAGTATTAATTAATTTTCTGGGGTTAAATTACCTTCTTTTGGTAATAAATTTTTAATTACTAAGTTTTCTTGTCATAATTTTTCTTTTGAGACTTTTATTCAGGGTATAAGTATCTGGGTGACTGTTCGAGACCTATTTATTATTTAAATTGTCAATTTAGAGAGGCTTTTGTTATACTTAACAAAAAATTAGTTATTTATTTTTTTTTACCTTATTTAATTATCATTTATCAATGATATTTAAGTTATTTTTATTTTGTTGTTATCTTCTAATTCTACAAGATAGAGTGTTTTTTTTAAGACAAAAAAAAAGCAAACAAGTAAATATATCGTGATTGAACTATTTAAATTATCAGTCAAAAACCTACTTATTATTTGTTTTGCCAAGTAAAAATAAAGATCAATAAATATGTTTTGGGCTTTTACCTACGATTAAATACAATCGTATGGATATAATAATATTACCTTTTATTTTACACTAGTTAAGTGATTGTTAATTAACTTTTGGTAGCTAGGGAATATGTTCTTTTTTTTTGTGCCAATGGAAAAGGGCATAATTTTTTTTTGTAAACTAGTTTACTGAAACAATTTTATTTTATGTTGTCTTTACTTAATGGGATTGTTTTTTTATGATTAATTAACGTTGCTTACTTAATAAGTAATTTTTTTTTGTTTACTGAAAGGTCTCGAACCAAGCACCAGATTTTAAAGTTTCTTTTTATTAACTTTTTTAATGAAACACATACAGTATGGGATTTGAGGGAATTTTCTTGGATTTTTTTTTAAAAGTCGCTTAATTGTCTTACGTTTTATTGGGTTTTAATTAGTATTGAATTTTGTAGGGTTCTTCGTACGGGCCATTATTCTGCTGGGCCATTTTTGAAACAGTTTTCGCTTTGGTTTGGAGAGGCCATCAATTTGGTAGAAGTTTTCTTGGGACGGGTCAGAGATAGTGACCAACTGTTAATGTGTTGTTTGTAGTTTTGGACACCATCCCTCTTCACGGTGTAGTGGCTGGCACACCTGCCATCACTTGGATTGAACAAAACAGGCAACATAAAAATTAACTTACTAACAATTTTTTTTAACACATTTCAAGAAACAATTTAGGACTCTACCTTTTAAATTTTTACCATATTGTTATAAATTATTTGCGGCCCTTTCTTTTATTTTTATTGTAATATTTTTCCTTTTTTTTTTGGTAAATCTTAATTTTCTTATTGGTTATTAAAATGGTGCACCTGGTCATTAAATTATTGTTAATTGAATAAGCGGTATTTATATATATATTTTTATATTTTGTATATTTTCTTTGAAATTGTAGACTTATAGTTTTAATATTTATTCTTTTGCCTGATATATGCTAGCTCAGTCGGTAGAGCACGAGACTCTTAATCTCGGGGTCGTGGGTTCGTGCCCCACGTTGGGCGCCAAATTTGTCACGCAATTGCTTTAGCCCAAGTGTTTTGGCTTAAAAACACTTTTCCAACTTTTATTTGGCCGTTGGCAGCCTTTAAATTTTTTTTTTATTTTTCTTTAAATAAAATTAATAACAATTAAATAGCAAAGGCACAGTAAAGCTGAAGGTGAGTAGCAGAGAGAGAGTGCAAAAATGCCCTAACTCATTTGCCGGAGAGTAGGGGGGGTTAAACTGGGCGCCACTGCTTTTGGTGCCAGGCCTAGCAGAGACATTCCAAGATTTAATTGGGAACTCTCGTTCAACTTTACTACCACTCAAAGACAAGAAAAACTTTACTAAACAATATTAACATTAGAAAAAGGAGACACTAGATGAGCCAAATAAAACACTTATTTAAAACAACTAGTTAATATAACTTATTATAAATTTGTAGTTTAAAAGTTAAAAGTTTAGACAAAAAAAAATATTCAAAATAAAATGGTGAATGCGCTAAATAACTGTTAAATTTCCTATTCTGATGAAAAGAATAAATATTAAAACTATAAGTACAATTTCAAGAAAATATACAAAATATAAATATATATTATATATAATATATATAATATATATATATATATATATATATATATATATATATATATATATATATATATATATATATATATATATATATAATATATATATATAAATACCGCTTATTCAATTAACAATAATTTAATGACCAGGTGCACCATTTTAATAACCAATAAGAAAATTAAGATTTACCAAAAAAAAAAAGGAAAAATATTACAATAAAAATAAAAGAAAGGGCCGCAAATAATTTATAACAATATGGTAAAAATTTAAAAGGTAGAGTCCTAAATTGTTTCTTGAAATGTGTTAAAAAAAAATTGTTAGTAAGTTAATTTTTATGTTGCCTGTTTTGTTCAATCCAAGTGATGGCAGGTGTGCCAGCCACTACACCGTGAAGAGGGATGGTGTCCAAAACTACAAACAACACAGTAACAGTTGGTCACTATCTCTGACCCGTCCCAAGAAAACTTCTACCAAATTGATGGCCTCTCCAAACCAAAGCGAAAACTGTTTCAAAATTAATTAATGGCCCAGCAGAATAATGGCCCGTACGAAGAACCCTACAAAATTCAATACTAATTAAAACCCAATAAAACGTAAGATAATTAAGCGACTTTTAAAAAAAATCCAAGAAAATTCCCTCAAATCCCATACTGTATGTGTTTCATTAAAAAAAGTTAATAAAAAGAAACTTTAAAATCTGGTGCTTGGTTCGAGACCTTTCAGTAAACAAAAAAAATAATTACTTATTAAGTAAGCAACGTTAATTAATCATAAAAAAAACAATCCCATTAAGTAAAGATAACATAAAATAAAATTGTTTCAGTAAACTAGTTTACAAAAAAAAATTATGCCCTTTTCCATTGGCACAAAAAAAAGAACATATTCCCTAGCTACCAAAAGTTAATTAACAATCACTTAACTAGTGTAAAATAAAAGGTAATATTATTATATCCATACGATTGTATTTAATCGAAGGTAAAAGCCCAAAACATATTTATTGATCTTTATTTTTACTTGGCAAAACAAATAATAAGTAGGTTTTTGACTGATAATTTAAATAGTTCAATCACGATATATTTACTTGTTTGCTTTTTTTTTGTCTTAAAAAAAACCTCTATCTTGTAGAATTAGAAGATAACAACAAAATAAAAATAACTTAAATATCATTGATAAATGATAATTAAATAAGGTAAAAAAAAATAAATAACTAATTTTTTGTTAAGTATAACAAAAGCCTCTCTAAATTGACAATTTAAATAATAAATAGGTCTCGAACAGTCACCCAGATACTTATACCCTGAATAAAAGTCTCAAAAAGAAAAATTATGACAAGAAAACTTAGTAATTAAAAATTTATTACCAAAAGAAGGTAATTTAACCCCAGAAAATTAATTAATACTAAAAGAAACAAAGAATATATACACAAGCGCCATCTAACGGCGATTTATTAAAACTTTAACGCTAATTAGAGTAGCCAATTAACGTAACTGTCAAAAAAACAACAAAAAAGAATAATTCAATAAAACTGCGATTTTCGCAATAAATTGGCCACAACAAACCCCTTAAATTGGTGTAATTAGGGTAATTAATAATTAATTCTTACTGAAATTCGACTTGCCCAACGCATGACGTAATATATAGAAAAAAATAATGAAAATCCCCTGAACCACCAGCGCGTCTTAAGAAAACCCAAATAAATCTATTAATGTACCGTTTTATACGGAAAATACTCAGTTAGAATAAGTCTAGAAGAACTTACCCAAGATGTTAAGGGGTATTTTCAACTGACACGTGATCCCTGCGGCGTCGAACTGCAAGTCCTGCAATGCAGATTTCTTTCCCGAAACAGCCAAAAAGGCAACGCAAACCAACAAAATTCACACAAAACCAAAGGTAACTTAAATCGGGAAAGATTTTTGGGAAATTTGCAGCACAAATCCTATAAAGATGGCTTGAATACCAGTCGCTGCAAATTTTCCTAGTTCTCGCCTTGAAGAATGACGTGAAAGTCGTAAATGGTAAAACATGGCCGAAGGCCCTTCGTCCTTCTCAAAAAGAGTACCAGTGGGCGCACGCGCATCGCTGCTAATTCTAGGAATTTTCTCGCCTCTGAATTGGCAACATCGTTACGCATTTTGAGTTGCCTACCCATGCTGCCCAAATAACAATGTTACGAGGGGTAAAAGCAACGTAAAGCATAAGGTAGGATACCAAATACGATAGAAAAACAGAAGTAACCCAGCAATTACAATCAAATTTGGAGCCTTTTGCCAAAAATAAACTGCAAAAAAAAATGAAAACCACCTGCATTAAGGTAAACAAACTAAATTATTAAAAACAAACCTAGGAATAAAAACTAACCGTGACAGCTTTTTATATGGTCTATTATTACAGACACGTGCGGGAAGCGGCACATTATAAAAAGCAAAGGCGGTCGCTAGTTCAAATTAAATCTTTTCGGCTACTTTTTATGTTTTTTTTTCCTTTCAAAGAGAATCGAATTTTCATTTTTATATTGATTTAACTATACGTATTGACTAAAATCTTAAAACATAAGTGACAGAGTTTTTGTAACTATGTGTTTTTGCAGTAAAAAACAGTTTTTAATAGTGTAAAATTCAAGTTTTTCATGCAATAGAACTAATATCTTAACTTAAAAGGGTATAACGCACATCAGCACGATGAGTTCTTTTAGCCCAACTATTTTAGAAGATATCTGGCAAATACAGTAAAACCTGGTTTAGATATTAAAATTTCAAGGGATCAAGGATTTTGTACCATTTAAAGAGGTTTTCATTAATCCAGTTTTCCAATTAGACGCTTATAAATGTCGAAATGTATCGTTATTCCATTTATGGAGGTGGAAATGTTAATAAAAATGTTTATTTTATAAATTAAATGTATGTATTTATAAAAATTGATAAAATGTTTCACTTATACAGAGTCCTATTTATAGAGGTTGCCATCGAAAAAATCCTAGAAATCAAACCTCATTGTAATTGCCAATAATAGAGGTTACTCACTTATCTAGGTCCCACTTAACCAGGTTTCACTGTATATTACGAATATATCACAATGGTTATAAAGAAAATCTAGTGTTTAGTGAAAATTTAACTACTATTATAGTGAATCCTATCAAAAATGATAGGTAGGTATTTTAGAAATAGGAGAGCATAACGAACAGCACAGAAATTCAAAAGTCTTTAAAGGCAGTAAAAGTTACAGTTTAGATCATTTAAAAACACCAATATAATACAGATAATATATTATTTTATTTTAAAACCACAACTTAAAGAACTTCCAGGCGAACGCAACAGACAAAACCAGATAAGATCAATATGGGTATATTAAGAATATAAAGATATATTTAAGCTGTTCCGAAAACAATTTATTGTTACACTAAAATCGGGACTAAAATATTACTTTAGAAGTTTAAATTGGGATGCAGTACGGTATATAGTACATACCTATCTGAGCTGCTTGCGATTAGGGATAGATGAACTAATTATATCAGACCACATTAAAGATACTTTAGTCCTATACAAAAGTCTACGAATGACCAAGTTAAAACTGAATTTCCAAAAAGCAGTATGTATGTAAACGCAGCATGTACAACAAAGAAAATCAATTGTTGGATGAAAATAAAATTAGAAAAAATAAAAAGATCACACTTTGAAATCACAAGAACTCAAAGAGTATAATACTCCAGCCTATTACTATGATACGCGGTTACTAAGTATTTTTATATAGTAATTAGGCAAAGAACGGAAAAACAATTATCACTTATAATATCCCTAGTGCATAAATTATTACCGGAAATTTTTTTGAGGTCATGAATATTTTGAAAATTTTCTTAAAATATTCGTGACCGAAGAAAAATTTCCGGTAAGTAATTTAAGCTCGTGGGATATTCGGTAAGAAAATTTTGAACCCAGTATAAATTTCGAAAATGTTGGATATTTTTATTACAAATGACAAAAAGTCAAACTAACATAGTGAGGCCATGAATGACAAACAATTGAGTGTCAATACGGCAATACGGCACTACTGTCAATACGGCACTACTGTCAGTGGTTATTACTTGTCATCGTGTTCGTGCAATCAAGTGCAAATTCTGATTTATTCATAAATAAAAAGTGTTTTTTAAAATGTCCCGTTTTGGAAAGGAAAGTCAAGACATTATTAGGGAAGAAGTTCAACACTTAATTCCCGATAATACGAAAAAATCGAAACTGAGTGTTTGGAAACAGTTTTTGGAATTTTGCAAAGAAAAGTCCTATAATATTGATGATGAAAATATTTCTACTGAACAGCTAGCCCATGTCTTAGAAGATTACGCCTTTAATATGAAGAAACAAAATGCCGACGATTATAAAGAAAGTGTTGTAAAAGTTATGTTTAATTCCACGGTTAAGCAATTGCAAGAAATGTTTTTTAATAAATATAATAGAAAGTTTGACCCGTTTTCTGATGTTGAGTTTGTAGCAGCCAGAGCAGCACGGGATGCCAAAAGACGACAACTTCAAAAGGATCCCTTAAAAAGGAAATTAAGTGCTTCGGCATTGAGCAGTGAAGAATCTGAGAAAATTCTTCAAATATGGGATGAGGATTGTCCTGATGGTCTTCAACGAAAGTTTTTTTTTGTTGCATCGCACGAATTAGCCTGGAGAGGTGGGGAAGGATGTTCAGCAATTACACAGGACGAATAGAATACAATCCAGTTTTCTCAAAGACGACCCAAGGGGGTTCGAGAAAATTGGCTGATAGTAAGTGGCTCATTACAAATACTGCTAACCCAAACATTTGCCCCGTTCGGTTATTCAAAAAATTAATCGAAAAAAGAGGTAAATTCATAAAAATTAACAGATTGTTTTTAACTCCCAATGAAAACTTTAATAAGCCAAATTCAAAAAGTTGGTTCAAAAATTGCCCAATTGGAAAAAATACAATTTCTACTTGGTTTAAGTCTGCAGCAAGTCACATTGGTATTGACATTAAAAAAATTAAAGTTACAAATCATCCAGGAAGAGCTATTGCAATTTCAAATTTAGCTAAAAAGGAGTCGGAGAACAACAACTGATTAAGATTACAGGACATAGCAATAGTCAATCCATTAAACCCTACTTGCAGCTTGATAGTACACACCATCAGAATATAGTTGAAACGATGAGGAGCAGCACTTCAAGTAGCGTTTTTAAAGAAAATTCTGACCATCAAAGTAATGTTTATAATAATTGTACGTTTAACATTACTAACAATTATGAAGCTAAACATAATTAGATTACATATTAGAAAATTAAAGTAGTACATAGGTATAATATCTAAATAGTGAAATATAAAATATATATTAAAATGTTTCTTGTTCTGGTTTAACATTGTTATAATTTCAGTTTTTTTAGTGAAATAAAATGTTATTTTCTAACTTTAGTTCTAGAAAACTTTCATAAATAATTTAAAAACATCTTATAATTTGTTTTTTTATTAACATCAGACTACTAATGTTAGTGGAATATCAGTTACTTTTGATAATAATTATTATTTTTAAGTAGGTAGGTACTTCAAAGTGTTACTTATGCTTAATAAAACATTTTTTTTTATTGAAATAAACTGTAAATTTCCAACTTTAGTTACATAGAACATTTATAAATAACTTAAAGACATCTCATATTTCCATCTTTTATCAACTTTAATCTACTAATATTAGTGGAACATCATTTACTTTTTGATAATTATGACTCTTGAGTAGGTATCCTACTTCAAGATTTTATGTTTAACCAAATGAAGCTTTTTTCTTAGTAAAACAAAATGCAAATTCCTAACTTTAGTTATATATAACCTTTATAAATAACTTAAAGACATCTTATATTTCCATCTTTTATCAACGTTAATCTACTAATATTAGTGGAACATCATTTACTTTTGATAATTATGACTCTTAAATACCCTACTTCAAGATTTTATGCTTAACAAAATGAAGCTTTTTTCTTAGTAAATTAAAATGCAAATTCCTAACTTTAGTTACATATAACCTTTATAAATAACTTAAAGACATCTTATATTTCCATCTTTTATCAACTTTAATCTACTAATATTAGTGGAACATCATTTACTTTTGATAATTATGACTTTTAAGTACCCTACTTCAAGATTTTATGCTTAACAAAATGAAGCTTTTTTCTTAGTAAAATAAAATGCAAATTTCTAACTTTAGTTGCATAGAATCTTTATAAATAATTTGAGTCGTATAGATGCAAAACCCGCCAAGTCACAAAAATACTAAAAATAAGTTATTACCAATTGGGGACAATTTAAAGCGTTTTTCACCTATTTGAATGGTCATTTCTGTCAAAACACTCAAAAGACATTATTTATTTCACTTCCAAATTTACGGTTAAATTCAAAACCCGCCAACTGCACCAGTCATTCAAATACATATTCCGCCAAGTCAATTTCAACCAATAGGTGCATCCGAAAGTATCGAGACGTTTCGGTGATGGTATGATTGGAATTTGCACATGTCTTTATTACTTTTAGTTTCAGTAACGTTTAGATTTTGTTTTGTGGTGCAAGTATTTGCTTTTTTGATTTTTTAAAATGCATAATAGATTTACTGGAAACTAAATTATGCCAAACTCATCATTTCCAATTTAATTGTGCCAAAAGATTTATTTTAGAAAAGACAGATAACAATGTTACCGTTTCCGGCAAAGTAATTACAGAAACGATTGTAAAGTCGGAAAAGGCATTATTAAACGTTGTAAAACAGTACTTATGCTAAATCCTGATACTGTGCCAGTCGGTAGTCTTTAGATCCCCAAAAAGCTACATCTGTAGCGAATTCGTTAGGAAAACATTGTGGAGAGGTTGCCAAAAAGATAGTGATACTACTTGCTGACAAAATAATGACAATCTTGGAATGGACCTTGATTTAAGAATTTAGATTAATAAATTAGGTTACAAAATTGTTTTTCCTTTTAAAATGACGTTTCTTATTTTTGTTTTAAATAATTATTCAATATCAAGACTAATATTTTTTGTTACATGCGTAATAAAAGTTTCATATTGAAATTGTGTCTCAAATTTCTTGAAGTTCAAATGCAAAATCCGCCAAGTCAACTTTTAAATATCGAATAATAATTTACCCGACCGGTATAGGATTTTTGAATCATACCTATTCTTGTTAAGAAACTAACCTAGTGTATTATACTTTTCTCACCAAACCTTTTTCTCGATTATCTCAAAAACTGTTGTAAGTGACTTGGCGGGTTTTGCATCTATACGACTCATTTAAAGGCATCTTATATTTCCATCTTTTATTAACTTTAATCTACTAATATTAGTGGAACATCAGTTACTTTTGATTATTAGTCTGAAGTAAGCCCTATCTATGTCTTGTTTCGCTGATGCGTTAAAAACGTCTAGGCGGCCATGAAATGTAAAAAGAACGTAGTAATGGCCGCTAGACTTACAAAATGTCAACTACGTAAAAAATAGATTATTAGGTACTATCTAATTATTAAAAAACTGAATCGACAACAGAAAAAGTATACTTAGTGTATAGTATAAAAATGGCTTTAGACTTAACAAAATACGGATTGTGTAGTTTGTGCAAAGAATATTCAGACATTAAAAAATACCATCGTCAGCTTCCCTATTTATCAAAATGCATTGAAGATCTTAACTACGAAGAAACCACGGATGAAAAACTGTTTACAAGAATCCAAGAATATCTAGTAAAATCTTCAATAAATTTAATAAAATATCTAAATTCAAATTAAATAAACTTGTGTCTAAATATTTTATATATTTTACTAAACATAGACATTTACAATATTCCGAGCAAATTTCAGTTTTAAGTCCTATTTATTCTCCATTAAAACGAGAAAACTTTTTGTTAGAATTTGAACATCACTTAAATTTAGTTACAAACATTTGTTATTAAATTTCTTATTTAGTATTAATGTAATAAATAATTTTTTAAACATTTGACAAATCAAATTTGCATAAATTTTTATTTTTATAAGCAAAAAATATTCACATTAATATGCTTTTTTAAGTAAAAAAATGGTAATAATTCTACATAAATAAGGCACTGTAATTCCCGCGTCATTATTTTGACGTTTCAAATGTGACAGGGAAATTTCCAGTGTAATTTCGCCGGAAGTGCTAGTGGATAAATATTTCCGGAAATTTTTGTCGTTGCCATGGAGATGATTGTAAATAAAAGCTTCTGATTGGTTGGAAAGAGTAGGTTCAAAATTTTCATTAAAAAACACCATCTGTATATAGGTATCATCATCTTCCGTAGTTTTATCTGAAGACCTGAAGATATATTATTATTCTGCACTCCTGGGGTAAAAATCCCATCTTTCCTTTACATGTCCTAATTTCTTAAAGATCCATAAATTGTAATTAACTTTTGTTAAAAAGTAAAACCCCTAATAGTAATTTTCTAAGTCAGCACTAAATGTCAGTTCTGGAAAGAGTGCGTGGTAAAGATTAAAAACCGCCACAAGTAGGTAATTTTATAAATTTTATGGAGAGTTTCAAAGATCATCTTTGGAAATTACTTTTATGTATGGATACAACCTAACTAAAAATATTTTATTAGGATTAAATCTTCAACTTTAAAATTAGTTTTTGGAGAAAAATGATCCACAGGCTTCTTTAAAAGTTTCAATTTATTTTCTGCATTTTAGACTTTTTACTTTCATTGGCATGAAAGGATTTTATTTTGTGACCTCAGTGAGCCAGCTGTCTAAAGGGGAATAATTTACCCAAATAACAAATGGGAATAAATGATTAAAAATATAAATTCTTTAAATATCGGGAAGGATTTTTTTAAAACAATGGCTGAATAGAAAAAAACTAGCCAGATAGTGACCGCTGATGTGCAAATTATAAGCTACGCAGTATATCCATATTCAGCTCTAAAAGATTATTGGATATGGAAAATTACAGGTAAATACAATTTTAAGAATACCTTACTTCTAAAAGATTTCTTTTTAAATTTAATACGAATAGATAACTTTAATATAAATGTCACTTAACGGGAAAGTTTGAAACCAAAGATAGGTATTCATGATGCCGTATAAACATAAAAACCATATCATAAAATTATAACTTTAAATGAGAAGTAAGTTACACTAAAGGGTAAAGCCTCAATTTTTGATTGATCGTTTGGTAATGCCATAGTATGGACAAAAAACAAAAGCGATATTGTTTCTTTATTAGCGTTGGAAATTTTCTTGTTTAATGACTTTTCTTTTACACTTAGAAAATATTTAATGAAGAATCATAACAGGACGACTAATCACGTTTACTAAGCTTTAACTGACTCCGAGATATCAAGAAAAAAATTCTCGATACATTTTTTAGAAAAACAATAATATTCAGGAACTACGGTGTTAACGTACATTTTTAATAACATTGGCTTTAAATTTTATTTAAAATAAACAAATGACGAATAAAGCCACAACCACTTTTAAAACCACAAAGAACTCACCATCATCTTTGGGCGACGGAGGACAGTTCGAAGCATATGAACCTAAGTGGTATCCGGTATATGAGTTTTGATGCATAGGCGGAAAGGGATAAGCACCAAGAGCTCCTCTAGGACTCGGAAAGCCTGTATCATGAGTACCCGTCGGACCCGAATGTGCGTTTGCCGCCGGTGAATTAAAATGATGTTGGTAAGATGTTCTTAAAGGCCCATATCCATGTTGTTGAAGCTCGATAAAAGCACTTTTTGAAACCGGTGTAGAATTGCTGGAATCATGTGGTGTTGGCGGCCCAATGTGTGCTTCACCGGACATTGTAGGAGTTCCTGGAGGATCCTCGTTAGGTCCCCCAAAGGGGGAACCGAGGTCCGTAAAGTTTAACGTCGTGAAGGGTTTGTTTTCCACTTTGATAAAGTATGGAGGCGTCTTGAAAAAACTGGGATCAGCCCAGGAGCTCACTGCATAAAATTAAATACACTTGCAATAATGCCTAAAGTAGTCACAAATAATAGGCACAAGTTAATATTTAAAAGTTTAAAATATTACACATTTTTTTTTAAGTCACTAAATCACTAAAGTTCCTTCGCCACTTTTCCGAAAACGAAAGCAGTCCGATAATTGTCGATATAAATAAACAAATCAAATTAAAATATCAGAATTAGTTTAAAGAGTTAATAACATTAATCAAAAGACCCGAAAGCAATTTACTGTATTCAACTGCGATAATACGTGTAATTCACACTATAATTGAGTAAAAACTATTTGAAGATTAACCCGAAACCAAATTACACGAAATTGAGCGCATATGTCGTTTTTTTACGTCGAAAATTGATCGTTCAAAACCAACCATCTACTTCCTACGAGCGTAGGGACTATAATGAAGAATAATCATATAATAGTAGCTTGGGAGCATAGTTGCACCTTTCAACCGGTAGGTTTCGCTACCATTCAGCGTTACGCTACCAAAACACCGCCTTTGCCATCTTTCATTGGTTTAAAGTAACGCTACAGAGTGGCCAGAACTTGTTATTAACCAGATTTCAGCTGGCAGAGGTGGAGCCTATTTTATTTTCTCAGTATTATCACGCCCTTGCAGACTTTAAGGCGCTTTATTTTTAGGTTAAGTTTATGAGGAGTTCTTATATTATTGTGTTTTATTGCATATTTGGTTAAAGTTGTAATCTGTTTTAAATAAAATAGTGTCAATAAAAGTGACAATAACATAATTTATGGTGTTTCCAAAATGTGCCCGAATTATAGATAATCAGTATCCTACGAGGTGTTATTAGACATCAATGTTAACAACTCCCTGTGTTTTACAAATAAAAAAGTGATAATTCTTTATTATAGCCATTATAAATAAACAATTAATATTTGCTATCCATAGATTCCTTTATATTTGGAAAAGGAGGTGTTAATAAGCATCACTTAGGGGCTTAAGGGAAGATTGGGTATATTTTATATTTTTTTATACTTATTATAAAAAATTGTTAATTTTATTTAAGATACCTGAATATCCTGAAATAGGATGGTTTTTACTTCTTGTAATTTAGCCTTTAACCTTTACCTACAAGGGATTCCCATAGAAAATTATTAGCTGCTAGTTTAAATCAGTACAACTAAAAAGTCATAAATATAGCGAAAAGATATTATTTACACAAAATAAGAGATAAATATGTTTATTAAAGGTTATGTGCTTATTTAAATGAAAAATTTACTACTTACTTACTTTTTGTTCAAATTATACTTTATTTAACAAAACATTAAAATCTTAATCTTTTTATTCACAATCAGTATGTTGTTCTAATAATTTAATCAATTTTCTCAAGCTTTTAAAGCCTTAAATTTTTTTAAACACAAAATGTATTTTAACGTGAAAATGATATCTTAATCCTGTGCGAGAATTAAACAGAAATACTTGCTAAATGGGATTATTTAAAATCTTAGGGTAAAGAATGTATTCTAGGCTTATGTTGAATCATCTATAGATTCTGCTACATTAATTTTTAATATATATAGTTGGATCGGTAAAGGAATATAAATTCGGTTCTCTTTGAAATTGAAATTCATTTGAATCCCAAATCATTTAAAATTTACAAAGAAAATTCAGAAATAAAAAAATCAAATTTTTTTCAGAGGTATACTTTGAAAAAATCCTGAAAATTCGGTTTTTTGATTATAATTCAAAAAGTATTGCATTTAGACAAAAAGGTTATATGTAACTTAAATTAAAAATATTTTAAAACATAGTTTATGTTATATAAAGTTTTGTGTATCTTTTATAGTTTTAAGATATTGACTTTTTAAATTAAAAGAAAATCGTAAATATCTGAAATTACGCTTTTCTCGATTATTTGCTGTTTGACCCCCCAATTTTATATTATAATAGATTCTACTACTTTAATTTTTAAATTAAGTATAGTTGGATCGGTATAAGAATAAAAATTCGATTTTCTTTGAAAAGAAAAAAAAACATAAAAAGTAGCTAAAAAGGTTTAATTTGAACTGGCGGCCGCCTTTGCTTTTCATAATGTGCCACTTCCCTCACGTGTCTGTAAAAATAGTTCATATAAAAAGCAAAGGCGGTTGTCACTTCAATTCAAACCCTTTTAGCTACTTTTTATGTGTGTTTTTTTTTAAAGAGCACCCAATTTTTATTCTTATACTGATTAAATTAAATACCTTACTGTTGTAGACAAAAGTATTTGAAGCTACCTTGTAAGAGTACCTACTTACACAGCCAAAGTACTTAGGTACACACACACAATCACAAAAATTAAAATGGCAATCCTATATTTAATTTCTAAATTTTTGTTCTGTTTGGATTTATTTCTGTATTTCTTATTACCGTATCTGATTATACAAAATAGCAAAATAAACTATCTTATTGATTTCAGTAAAAGTTTGTTGACAGAGAACCAATATGTTGGTATACTTATTAATTTTAATTGTTTTTCTATGTCTGTAAATTACATAATTTACCCAAAATTACGTCCATTCACTTCCGCTATCTGTGAGGTGTAAATTATTCCTGCAAGAATCAGGTTACTGGCAACAAAAGAATTATTTTTAAAGAAAGTGTTTTCCACTGACCCTCATGTTGGGTTATCTATGGGGTTGTCCTTTTCCATGTTATGATCCGTTAGGCATAATAGATTTATTGACAAATATATTTATACTAAACATGGAGACTCTTGAGTCTTGATTAAGATTACTTTGGATGTTGTATTGAGACTAAAGAATAAGAAAATAAATTTTAATTTAAACAAAAAACTTAAAAAAACACCCGATGCTTTTTTACTATAAATCATTTTAATTTTATTCAAAAATAATTGGTCATACCTAATTAATTATTAGACTTTTTATCACTGGAACATAAACTCTTTATACTTAGTTAAAACAAATTTTCTACTTTTTAGTCCGTTTTCCTATAAAAGCGTGTTTTATAGTTTTTTTTACCGATAATTTATTTAAAATTAGATTTTTGGACGATAGTAGTAATATTTTATTACCCTAAAGTGGGGTATATCGTGGTCCAAAGAAAATCTAAATCCCTTTAAATAAAATAATGACTTAAAAAGTTTTATAGAAAAAATGTAATATACTTTTTTACACCTATTCTTAAAATAAGTACTAAATACTCTATTGATTAAACTATTTAGAAAAAGAACTTTAATAAATGATGTACCTTTAGTTAGGTACCTATATACCTACGCAAATTAAAAGGAGCAATTTTCTAAAAATGTACCTATTTCAAAAAATTATAAGATTTTGTGTCAAAAAAAAATGTTTTGTTTTTTTTTCGATTAAATGTATTTCTAAAGTTTTTTCGCTATAAAAAAATCTCCCAAAAATTGAGCTCAATATCTCAAAAATTGAGCTGGCGCATAGAGGGGTCCCCTTTTCCATTTAAAATACATGGATTTTTTTTCTTATTTTCAAAATAACTATGTGATTTTTTTTTTAAATTTCGGTCCTAACTATCTTATAGGAAATTTAATTCTTTACAAAATCGATCTTTTATGTTTTTTCTCTAAACTGAATAGAAATAAAGTTACGGAGCATAGAATAAGGAGAAAAAAATTTAATGCGGAATAATACGAATAATTAACTTTTCGACAAGAATACAATTTTTATTCTATTTCATTTTGACTTTTTATTACAATAAAACACTGTTTTGATGCGGTTTAATTATGTTTAGTATGTAAACAGTGATATTCTTCTATTTAAAGTCGAAATAAAATGAAATAAAAATTGTATCCTTATTGTTGAAAAGTAAATTAATCGTATTATTCCTTTATTAAAAAATTCTCCCCTTATTTTATTCTCTGTAACTTTATTTTTACTCAGTTTAGGGAAAAAAACATGGGAAATCGAATAGGAAATCTATTTTGTAGAGAATTAAATTTCCTAAAAGATAGTTAAGACCGAAATCTAAAAAAAAATGTTACATAGTTATTTTAAGAATAAGAAAAAAATATATTTGTTAATTATTTACAAGTGGGGTCAACCCTATTTTTGGTCATAAAAAATAGATGAATTGATGGATCGTCATACTTTTTTTTTAATTCTTTGTTTTTACGGCGGAATTATGGTGATGATAGCGAAAATATCAAAAAATTAATATTTCAATTAAAAAATCAACTTTTAAAGTTCAAAAAAGGGTTATTTTTGCAAATAATTTTAAATACCTTTTATTCTTATTGTCTTTAAGCTTATTGTTATGTTTTTCTCAAACTACTTTAAAACAAAGAATTAAAAAAAATAATGTCAAAATGAGTTTTGGTTAGTTGTGGTTAGTTTTTTTAAATTGTTTGTTTTTAATGTATTTTTCAAAAAAAAATATATCTAAAACATCAAAAAAAGACAAAATAAAAATGTTATCCAAAAACATGAAATCCAATATTTTCGCCGCTATCTAGTCGCAAAATCAATTTTTTGAAATTTTAAAGTTGATTTTTTAGTTGAAAAACTAACTTGTCTAATCATTTTTTTTTCAAATTTTTCGGTTTTTATGTATTTTTAAAAAATATATATTATCAAAAACATTAAAATAAGATAAAATTTTATTCAAAAACATAAAAAACATTTTTTTAACCTTTAAAGGCAAAAAAACTATCGGAAACTTTTTTTTCTTTCACGATATTTTTAAATGGAAAAGGGGACCCTCCTACGCGCCAGCTCAATTTTTGTGATTTTTTTTATATCGAAGAAATTTTAGATATATACAGTATGTCCACGGAAAAGGTGTTGAAGAGAAAAAACTTTTTTATTTTTGATTTTATCGAAAAAAGCTACTCTTGATAAAAAAATGTTGCTACTTCTAAAAGTAAGATTGGGATGGAAACATTTAACATATTTTATACGCGGTGTTCAGAAAATTGAAAAAACTTAAAATGGTACAAGAGTAAAATGCATTTATTTGAGAAGATATGGAAATAAGTTACTAGGAAAAGTTGTTCAAAATTAAAAGATAGTCTCTAATACCAATATTTGAAAAAATCGGCCTACTTTTATTTTTTGTGATTAAATTATTTTAATATCGATTTAAATTTTTAATATCAATTTATTATCAAATTTTTTCCTGTTAAGTAAGCATTTAAAGCTGACGATACTGCGGCTAATGAATTATAAAAGCAAAGTATCAATAAAGCTTGTCACTATCAACGCCTACTAGTACAAAAATTTGGAATTAGTTAATTGATAATAAAATTTTAATCACAAATAAATAAAATTGGGCCGATTTTTTCGAAAATTGGTATTAGAGACTATCTTTTACGATTCAACAACTTTTTCTAGTAACTTATTTCCATAGATATCTTTGCAAATAAAGCACTTTACTCTTGTACCATTTTAAGTTTTTTCAATTTTCTGAACACCGCGTATAAAATATGTTAAATGTTTCTATCCCAATCTTACTCTAAGAAGCAGCAAACATTTTTATTACAACTAACTTTTTTCGATAAAATTAAAAATAACGAAGTTTTTCCTATTCAACACCTTTTCCGTGGACACACCAGTACGTCCACGGAAAAGGTGTTGAATAGTAAAAAACTTCTTTATTTTTTATTTTATCAAAAAACGCTACTCTTAAAAAAATTTTGCTACTTCTTAGAGTAAGATTGGGATAAAAACATTTAACAAATTTTATACGCGGTATTCAGAAAATTGAAAAAACTTTAAAGGTTCAAGAGTCAAGTGCATTTATTTGAGAAGATATGGAAATAAGTTACTAGAAAAAGTTGTTCAAAAGTAAAAGATAGTTCCTAATATCATTTTTCAAAAAAATCGACCTACTTTTATTAATTTGTGATAAAAATTATTTTAATATTATCTAATTCCAAATTAGTAATTCTTTATTGTACTAGTAGGCGTTGATAGTGACAAGCTGTATTGACATTTCGCTTTTATAATTTATTAGCCGCAGAAACCTCAGCTTACTTAACAGCAAAAAATTTGATAAAATTTATATTAAAAATTTAAATTGGTATTAAAATTAATTTAATCACAAATAAATAAAAGTAGGCCGATTTTTTTGGAAAATTGGTATTAGAGACTACCTTTTAATTTTGAACGACTTTTCCTAGTAACTTATTTCCATATCTTCACAAATAAATGCACTTTACTCTTGTACCATTTTAAGTTTTTTCAATTTTCTGAACACCGCGTATAAAATATGTCAAATGTTTCTATTCCAATCTTACTCTAAGAAGTAGCAAAATTTTTTATCAAGAGTAGCTTTTTTCGATAAAATCAAAAATTAAAAAGTTTTTTCTCTTCAACACCTTTTCCGTGGACATACTGTATATATATATATATATATATATATATATATATATATATATATATATATATATATTAGTGAGCCCATATAAGATATAAGGGTATTGGTAAGCCCGATTAATTCTAGGTCGTC
>JAHBCN010000149.1:0-97500 GCA_019359885.1 Listronotus oregonensis
TCATTTTTTCTAACTTGTTTTTTTTTTCTTTAACTTTTTCAAAGACCAGTTAAGGACTTCTTTTCATTAAATTAGTTAAAATACATCAAGCCTTCTCCCTTCTATGGATGAATTCGTTTCGCATATGGTTGACTACGAAACAAAAAAAAGATTATTTTTTTGAAAATGCCTTACTTTTTTTAATAATATGCCGAAGCGCTCCTTGGATGGTATCTTATCTTGCACAAAGATTTTATTTGGCTATATTTTAATTCTTTCTTGCTTATTTTCAGTGATATGGGAAATACCATGTGGATACTCTGATGATATGTTTACTAATTTATAAAATTTTAATAATATTTTTTTACCAAAATAACTAACTGCTTAACTTATTTTATAAAATAGGTAGTTTCTTTAGTTTTTCATTTTATATCATAACTTAACGATCAGTTAGGTATTTATATACATATTTGCAAAATTTATACCATTTTTTACAATATATAAATATATATTTATCCCAAGCACTTCTAATTTATTTTTGTAATCGTTTATAGTACCCCTATAAAGGATTGCAAAAATAAACAACACAAAAGTGCTGAATACGCCTCTGTCGAGTCAGCCATATTGGAGTCTCTTTGTTTACTCCAAAGTTTTAACGTGTGTAACATTGGTTGCGTTCTCTCTAGTTCCTTTTCTAACCTCGTTGGTCGTGACGTTTCCAGCTGTGGTATGTAGCGAACTGCCCTCTGGGTGGCGTACGTGTCTCCTCTTGGAAGCTCTCTGTCACTAGCGGATGCGGAGAGCTTGCGAAAAGTATTCCCAGACGCAAGAAGTCCCGAACTCGACACGAATGCCTTGGCGCGATTGTTGTTGTGTAGTTAGTTGCCTACTAACGGGCTCTCAATATTGTTTATTACGTTAGATTATAGAAAAATCCCAAACAATTAATAATGTATTACAATGTTCGTTAAAAAAATAAATAAATAAGAAAATTAAATGAGTGCATCTTTTATCAAATCATCACCACTAAAAAATATTATTAAAACTAGTTATTTATGCAAAAAAGTGTGTTAACTTAGTCTTTTTTTACGCACGGACCGCTTCGCTATATAACTTATTCAATTTTTTATTTGGGATCGATTTTTCATAAAATATATTTATATCAGAAATTAAAAACCTAAATATATCCAATTAACATATTAATAAAGCGTCATAAACTATGTTTGATAATAAAATAATTATAATAATAATTTGGCAAAAAATGTTTGAATTATACGGTGTTCACTTTAGGCACTAGTGTGTAATGTAAATTACTGGACCTTTTTTGTTATACCCACCCCACAGAAATCGTATAAAAACATGCCAAATTGACAAAAAAGTACACTTTTAGTATAGTGATTTATCACGTCTGAAATATAATGGAAAAATAAAAGCCCTTTACTAACCAGAACTAACCATGACCGCCCTTTCTGGCTGATTCTCGTGGGGCCAGAGGGGGCGGTCATGGTTAGTTCTAGTTAGTTAAAGCGGTTTTTTATTTTCCCCAATTATATTTTAGGCGTGATAAATCACTAAAAGTATACCTACAAATTAAAAATATAAAAATAAAACCATTCCTCTCCCATCAATACCTTCGGCCGACTTCGACTGATGTCGTAAATCGTTCGTGTTTGGGAATACTTTTCGCGAGCTCTCCGCATCCGCTAGTCTCTCTGTCCGGCGCACAAGCTCTGTAGTTGTGACCTGCGTGTATCCTGATGTAGGGTAGGCAACCAACATAACAATTAACCATTTGACAGAAGGTGGACTACAAAAGCCTACAACAAAATTTTTGACACAGTGTAATGAGCTTGACCACATATTTTCTAAATATAATGGCGAGTCTCTCAAGATTCAAAAAAACTACCTAAAGAATTTAAATAATTTAGCAAAACACATAGATTTACTTGATGAAACCAGGGCCCTTTTTTAGATGTAAGATGTATTTGAAAATTAGAGTTCTTAATAGAGGTATTAAAGAAACATCGAATATTAGAAAACGAAAAATGGCAAAAATTGTCAAGTAGATAAAGTGTGTACCTAGTTGGTGTCTGTATGTATGTATGTATGTCTGTCTGTCTGTGTCATGGTAGCGCAGTAACCGCTGAACCGATTTTCATTAAATTTTCATTACAAATGGTTTTCTACCTAAATAGGAAGCAAAAATGTACTTAATAATAAAACATATTGTCCTGCATCTTTGTCTCATTTTTTGTAGGTATATTAGACCTTTTTTCAAAAAATAAATACATTAAATAAATGGTAAAAAGAACTGGCTTTTGTTTTTTTTATATTTGGGATCCTAATCATAACGAATATTTTAAAAAATTGAGAAAAATACAATAAAAACATAGTATCGCCCATACCAGCCCATACAAATCCGCGCGCGTTTGTCACCGGATGACGTCATGCGCGGCCCGGTTCAAAACTCGTACTCAAAGTGAGCCTATCTGTCCAGTTATAGTATCATGTCGGCAACCCATGTTATTGTCGTGTCATCTGCGAAAAGTGATAAGCATGCATCAACGAGCAAAGATGGTGGGTCGTTAATATAAAGAAGAAACAACAGAAGTCCCAGGTTGACCCCTGTCGAATTCCAATATTTGTAGTTTCTGTCTTTGATTTTATTTGGTGATCTTGATTATCAGAGATTTCAACTAATTGCATACGATCTTTCAAAAAGCTTCTGATCCATTTGTTAATTATGCCCCTAAATCCATAACTACATCCTACAACCAATCCAGAACATAGCTTTAATAAAAATATTTCGTGGTCCACACAATCAAAAGCTTTTTCCAGATCGATGAACAATATTAGCATTGACTTGTTTTTGTCTTTTTCTTGATATGTGATATCCAGAGTGTGATGCATGGCATCTGAAGTTTTCTTATTTTTTTCGAATGCAAACTGGTTTAAATGTATTAAGTCATGTGCTTCTATAAACGACATTATCCTATTTTCAACTAATTTTTCTATTGGTTTTGATATGATCGAAGGTATTGCGATGGGTCTGTAATAATTGGTGGGTTCAGTGTTTTCGCCACCTTTGTTAACTGGCACAATTCTGGTTATTTTAAGGCATTTGGGAAATATTCCTGTACTAAATGATTCATTTATGAGGCAAGTCATTACCTCCAAAACCTCCAACGGCATGGTCCCCACTAAGTCCAGTGTCAGTTCGTCCAGTCCTGTTGATCGTTTCCTTGGTAAACCCTCTAGAATATCTTTAACTTTATTTATCACTGTAGGAGTTAGGAAGAACGATTCACCTGTAAAGAGGTTTCATTGTAGAGATCGAACGCTGTAAGAACAACACCGATACGTCACGGTCTCATATGGCAAACCCATATAAAACCGTAACGTATCGGTGTTGTTCTAACAGCGTTCGATCTTTATTAAGACTAATCGACGTTAGGTTTTTTTTGCTACTTCGTTAGCTATTTGAGAAAAGTGTCTATTTAGTTAATTTGCGACGTCTGTTGGTTTATCGATCAAAGTGCCTTCTATTTTTAATTTTATCTGGTCTTTCGTTTTTTCGTTCTTCCTACTATTTCGTTAACTATGCTCCAGGTTTCTCTGGTAGAGGACTTTGCAGTTTGAATTTTATTCAGAAAGTATACACTTCTTGCCTTTTTTACTACGACTCTGAACGTTTTCCTGTATTTCTTGTAAAACTGTTTTACTTCTTTGCTGTTAGTGTATTTGCATATGTAGCCCAGTGATTGTTGATACTTTCTTATTAATATTTTAATCTTTTGGATACGTTTTTTCTAGTTCTTGTTTTTTTGAGTGGGTAGATTTTGTTAAATGTTTTTACCAGATAGTCATAAAACAAATCAAACTTATTGTCATAGACACATAATAGACCATTTGTCCAGTTTATGTTGTTAATTAAGGTGCTGACGAAATCTTTTTAGGTTAGTCTCAGTGTAATATCGTGGTATAATAATGTCGTGTTTGATACCTTCAACCCTTGCTGTTACAAGCTCGTGGTCTGATAAGACAGTGTGCTGTATTTTAAAAGAGAATCGATTTTTTTCTGTATTTAAACAGAAGTAGTCGGTAAGAGTAGAGGTAGAGATCGAACGCTGTAAGAACAACACCGATACGTCACGGTCTCATATGGCAAACTGATACAAAACCGTGAGGTATCGGTGTTGTTCTAACAGCGTTCAATCTCTAGAAATGCTTATTCTTGTCGCTGTACTTAGGTGCATTCTGATATTTAGTGATTTAAAAACAATTTTTAGTTGTACTATGGACTGACTGTTTTCAAAGTAGTTTATATTGTAATTGTCCCCCAGAATAATATTACAATATTTAGGTAGATGAACCAACACCTGGTAAAGACTACTACAAAAGGTGCTTGTATCACCACTTGGCGCTCTATAGATGTTTAGTGAGTATAAATTTGAGTTTTGTATAAACAGGCAACACGATTCGAACGTCTTTTCTGAGATTTGCGAAGAGTAAACAACTACGATGATATAAACTTTGACGTAATAATAAAAATTAAAACAAAGATGTGAAACTACCTTACGAATATACTGGTACACAAATTACACTTCCATTATAGAAATGCAAGAAATATTTAGTTATTTTGAGATAACCTTTATTCTCAGATTTGGCAAATGATCCAATTTTATTTAGTCTTATAATTATGCCGAAACATGGCATACGATAATTAGGTTTTGTTAGATTTTCGTCTCTTACAGTTCTGTTATTAGTTTCTCGTCCATAAATAGGGCCTATTAACACCCTTAAAGGCTCGAATCGTAAAGGGTAAAATTAGAGTTGTTAAAATATTTTATTAAAAATAAACAAAAATATAATTTTCTACCGAATTCCATTTTAAGCCACCTTAACCCGTTATAAAAAAGATATAGGATGACCAACTTTTTTAGACCATGCATAAAACGTACACATTGATGTTGAACTTTTTAACATTGTAGTTACTTTTGTTATCTAAATAAAAACCAAACAAGAAATTGCAATAATTAAAATTTGACATTACGAAAGACTCGCTCAAACTTCTTTGCATATTTCTGATTAAAATATATCTGTTAGTGTACTGCATTTTAAGTTTAATTTATGCCAGTTTAAAATTGAATTTTTAAGTTCTTTAAGTGGAAGATCATTATCTATTTAGATACTTAAATTTTTGGTATTATTAACCTTAGGTTCGGTATCATTTCTTCTTCAAACATCCCCATCAAAACAATAGTACATACATCTGTGCATCGTCGGCAAATGCATGAACTTTACAATAAGTCAAGAATTTTAATATGTAAAGGCGCGTTTACACGAAAGTTGACAACTAAAAGTTGACAAAAGATCGTTTGTAGAAAACTAAAAGTTGTCTACTGAAAGTTACACTTCTCAAATTGGAGCAAGAAGTGGAAGATTTTTTTGTAGAAAACTAAAAGTTGCTCTTCTCAACATTTAGAGAAACAAGTGGAAAACTTGTTGCCAAATAATTGGCGCGAAAGATTTAGGCAGTAGTTCTCCAGTTCCCCACTAGTTTTCTACAAGTTGCTTACGCAAAGCGCGCAGCAACAAATCTTCCGCTTTTAGTTGTCAACTTTCTTTGATCTGTACCGACACTCCGCAGAAAACCAATATTTAGTGGAAGATTTGTCTCTCCACAAGTGAAAGACAAAAAAAATTGCTGTATTTTGTAGAAAAAGCAACAAATTCCCGCAACTTGTGGAAAACTTAGTGGAAGACCTTGGTGTAAACGCGGCTTAAGAAGAAACAAACTGTGGTATCCCAGAAAGTACGTGCAATTGTTTAAAAAAATCACATTGTCCGAATACAGGGTTTTATGGAAATAAATTAATATAGTGAAAAGGGTTACTCATCAAGACAGTGTAGAGTCACGATTAATAGAGTTTTTCAAGATTGCACTTTTTTTTATAATTTTTCGACTCGCTTACGCTGCCCTTTTTTGTTTTACTGCCATCCAAGCGACAGTAAAAGTAATATTGAGAACGGGCTTTTGTAAATAAGGTTATATAATTACGTGGAACATTGCAATAAATTTAAGGTTTGTTCCGACCCTGCAAAAAACCGATTATTCTACAGTCACACCAAGCCCAATCAAATAAACCACCGTGGTTTATTTGACTGGGCTTGCGCGTGACCGTACAATAAACGGTATTTTGCGGGGTTGAAACAAAACCTTTATGTGTCTGGTATATAAAGATAGGACTTTACAACAAATATTTAACAGTAATGTCGGCCATGCATGCTTGTAATGCTAAGGCACAGTTTCTCATAGAAATCTGATGAGAGCGAAGCAAGCAGATTTTTATGTCACAGCAGATGATTTGCAAATAAAACACGTGCAATATGATGGATGAATGGTAGAAAGGAACGGTTTTAAACAAAAAAAACAAAACATATTAATGAGGTACTTGGCGTCAGAATATGCCGGAGAGGTCTACCCAACGAACAAACACTACTAGAAATCCAAACCTCGTGCTTTCTGAACGCAGCTATCTTCTGTCAGTACAGTAGCGCCAAGCGCCTGGACAATCAACTAATAAAAGCACATAATAAAAAGGCGAATGCGCTGGTATTACTATAAATTTTTATTTCTAAGTTATTTTTCCCCAATTCCAACAAAAATAAGATTTTGCTGAAATACATTAGTTAACAACTGATTATTTTAATAAACAAGCAGTTGTTAAGTAAGATTTTGGTAAAATTTTATCTTTGTTAGGATTGGGTAAAATTTTAAACTTGCAAAAAATAAAGCAAACAAAAAATGTTATTGTTAACAATATATTATAAATTAATTTGTTATAAATACAAATATTTTGAGAAAACCAGGAAAATCTTGGGACATTTGCCCAATAAACAACAACAAAAAATTACATTCCAGAAATAACAGTAACAAATAAAACATAAAAATAAAACATGAAATTTCAGAATAAATGAAAAATATTCTCTGATAAACAAACATAAATTCTTATACCTGAGATAACACAGGCAAAATAAAATATATTCTAAAATTTAACAATAAAACTTCTAAAACTATCACAGCCGGGGTTGGATGAGATACTTCTAAAACTGTCACAGCCGGGGTTGGATGAGATCATGCTGAAAGGTTCCTATAAAACAAAGAAGCTAGGCAGTATTGGCTTATTCAAAACAGACTAAAAATACATAAAATATGATATGGGAACTTTTGTTATTAATTTAGGCAAAGACAAAAGCAGGCAGCGGGCAAAAAGATACAAAGAGTTTAAATTAATGTGGTAACTGAAAAATAAACACAAATATTTATAAAAAATGGTAAAAATTATTGTTTAAATTTTTGTATTATATTTTTATGTCTATCGCTTACTCTCTTTTTAGATTCAAAACTATTTTTCCTTGCTTTAAGATACTTATAAAAACAAATTTTTAAAGTTAGGTTAAATATTTTATAAAATTACGGTCTGGACAAATGAAAAAAGCTTGCAGTAAGGTTCGAAATATTGTTGCCTAAATAAATTTTCAATTTTATTCTTGTAAACATTCTCATCCAAATATTTGTAAATATCAGCATGTAGTCTGTCTACAAGATTGACTAAAGCTTCACTAGAATATTTAAGCCACAGTTTAAGCCTTCGTTCGTTATCAAACTCTTTAAACATTACAAATAAATGCTTGTCGGTTACCTCCACTAAAAAGAGATTACTCTGACAAGTTAAACATGAAATTGAAATTTTGTAAATAAGGTATAAAATAACATTATTTACAATTTTAATTTTAGGGTTGTCCAATGGTTCGAGAGGTAAATTTTGAAAAGAATTGAAACATTTTTCGTAACTGTGTTCTTTCAAAATGGAATTCATAAAGGGTGACCAAGGTGCAGCTCTATATTTTAAGCGAGAAGGATCCTCAAGATTTGCATAATTTAATTTTGAACAACGGTCCTCACAAACATACATTTTTACAATCTTTTAAGGGACTTAAAGTACATTTAATTTTCCAAGCTTCTAACGATTAGGGATCTCGAAGAAAAGAATGAAACTTTTTGTTCTTCAAGTCTGTGCTTACAATTTTACTATAATAGGCGTTTCTGCAACAAGGATAATTACAAGAATATTTCAGCCTACGTGTTGTGTTGATGCCATTGCGAAGATATTTACAAATAATCTTGGTTTAATATCGAAGAAGGCTTACTATAATATTTAAATAACATATCTTACCTTATAATTTTTTCACAATAGTGTGGAGAAAATAAGAAAGCAAATTTAAAACAGTCAACCCAAAGTCAACACTTACAACCCAAATACTAGAACAGAAAATGGCCGACGCAAACACAACACGGGGATTTATGGTTAAAAAGGGATATAAATAATTCTCACTTTTCATTGGTTAAAAAAAAATCGACGTTTTGCCATCTAGAAATTTACTACCAAGTTACTACAAAGCAAAATATGGAAAAATATAGAAATCTACTTATTCCCTGGCAATGATATAATTGTCAAATGTCACTGTTTCCAGTATCCCCATAAGAAGTTGGCCAGGCGTGAGTGTACCGGTGCAGTGTGCCTGAGCAGGTCAACCGTATGTCATAGCGGGTATGGGATGATCAAAGGATGTGCGTACATACGAAGGATTTTTTCGCGAGTTTAACGTTTTTAACTACTGGTTGATAGCAGTTCTTTCCCCCACCATTCTAACCGTGTTTAACCCGCCTATCCTCGCAAAAACGAAACGGTTTAATACACTTTTAAGTTTAAAATTAAATGTGAGGTCTTTGGAGAGTTAAGAAATAGGTCGAAAAAATAATATATAAACCAAATTTTTCATTTAATAAGATATTAGCTGTTTCCAAGTCAATTATAACAAGTAAATTTTTCCTTTATGATTTAAATATAATTGCACTAATTCGTCCATTGGGAATTAAAAAATCTGCAATTCAAATAGTTCTTAAACCATAGCAAAAAAAACATCACACAAACCAAAACAATAGAAAAGCCGCGAATCCTCCATTATTTTAAATTGAAACTTGACATAACCAATATGAACGCTCTTCCTGACTAGTGGCGATAGCGGTAGATACTGGGTACAAAGTAATGACGTAGATACTGACGTCAGAACACCTTTCCCTACGTTACCGCTTCTCGCGAAAATAAACCGGTATGTTAAATGTCCTAACAATGTTTAACGCGGTATGTCGCCAAAATTTGATGACGGTATCACTCCAAAAAATTGATTTTTGATCTTGCACCGGTCGCTTGCGTAGGTTAAAAAAATTGTACACGCCTGTTCCAGTACACGCTTGCACAAGTAGACCTCTCCAATAGACTGAAGAGTTTCCATATTAAAAATATTCCGTATTATCAAATATTTGTTATATACTTACTTTCTCGATGCGTTAAATTTAAACATAAGTTATAAAAAAGTCTACAAAATATTATGTTATTCTTAAAAATAAAAATATTTTATTTTGCCGCAAGAATCCTGTCTTAATTCTAATTGACATGCAGGTGTTTAAAAAAAGTTAAAATAAAAAAAGTATTCTTTCCCACTGTATAACCGAAATTTTAAGCGTTATCTTTATAAAAGTTAGAGTGGCACTTTGTATCTTTCATATTTAGCGATAAAGAAAGAGATAGGCAAGAGATAGGTATCGTTTTGGCATTTGGTACTAAGCAATTCTTTATGGCTTTGACACCGGTTCGGCATATTTCGCGAAGTGGAATCGGAGAGAGTTTTTCCTTTCGTATTTTGTGGGAGAGAGATATTAGGTACGGACCGAACTAAAAACATCGTTTTTAAGACCTTTTTTCCTTTTTGCTTACGTAAAAGAAGAACGAATAAAGGAGTGAACGGACGACATAACCTCGTTTATTAAGTAATTTTCTTTGTTTTGTTTTGTTTTTTTTTTTTTTTGATAATGCTGCATTTACAGGAGATGAAACGAAGAAAGGATTTATTAAAAGCCGCGTCCAGAAACAAATTACATATTATGTGGAATGAAACTGACATTTTTCGCTACATGACGCAAATTTGAATAACCGCATTGTTCCCGCGATTTATCGATCTTTTTCGCCTAAATTGATTAAGTGGCATATTTTTTGGAAATTTATTTGCCCATATTTATTTATTTATTAGTATATACAAGTATTTTTATTGTATTTCATTAAGTTATTTAGTATTTAGTGATTGTATGTATTTTTATGATATGAAGAATTTTTAAACTGTAATATTTTGTAGTTGTTCTTTTTTATTTTTTTTTAAATCGTGACTTACATTTTTAAATGGTTTAATGTCGCTGTGAGTAACCAATTTTTAATTTTGATAGCTCTAAGTAAGGTATTGTAATTTTTTTAACTGTGTTTTATTTTCCTATGTAAATTATTGATTAGCTGAAATATTTGCTAAATAAAGAATTTAATAATAATAATAATAATATGGCAGAGCGAATTAGAAGTACAAGAATACTTCGAAAAATTGGAATTTTAATTGCATTAAGATTATATTTATGCTACGTGAAACTACCAAAGTATCAACCAAATAACTCATTTTTGATGCTGAACCAATAATTATACCTCATTTATATGTTTGCTTGCAGTTATGTCTAATTTTTAGGCATATAGGTAGGCCTATTATGTTTATTTTATCAAAGCAAATTCTATATTTATTGTAACAAATAACGTACGTTCACTAAATAAATCAATGCAATTAATTGCAGAGGTACAGATTACTGTATATAATAACAAATAATTAAATGTGTACCAAAATGTCTTTTTTACTTATAAAATAAAAGTCATGTACTAAAATTTTTATTTACTAAAAGTTTTCAAAAAAGGTTCTTTCCTGCGAGCTGTCTAGATTTACTACCGGTGGCAGCAACGAACAAACACTACTGGTGGCAGCGCAGCCTCTTGGGCTTTTTGTGCCTATTCAAAATAAGTTGAGGTTAGGATTAATTTCTTTAGGTTTGCGATAACCATTTAAAATTAGTCATTATAGTATTTTCACCTATAAATGGATATTACGTTATTTTCATGATACTATTACGCGAGAAGATAGACCCACGCGCATGAGATAAGCCTATCTCTCTCGCACGCCTGACGTCACTCGATGACAAATTTCCCCAGAAACAGCGAGTTTTAATATGGCGTTCCGATTTCGGTTTAGATGTTCGATGGATTTAGTGTATTGTTTATTTATTTTTTGAAGCCAAACCCAGATTTTGTAACTTAGCGTAAGGAACTTGACCACATTTTTAACAATTTTAATGGGGAGTCATTAAAGTTGACTAAAAATTATTTAAAATCGCTAATAGATTTAGCCAAATCTGTATTTTAAAATTCTAATGTTAAATAGAGATATAAAAAAAAACAAAGTAAGAAAGAGAAAAATGACGAAAATTATAAAATAGATTAATTAAATTTGGTTTTCTTGTGTAAATTTGTTAATTTTCTAAGTACTAATATATTCTTAAAAAAATAAACAGAATTGTTGAACATTACAGTGTCATTTCCTTAACACCTCTACCCATAAGCAATATAAAAAATATAGACTATCCTTTATAGGTAGGTATAGCGCATAAAACTCAATAAAAATTTTAAAAATTGTCGCAATACGCTGTATATTAATCCTCTACTTTAAATCATTTTTTTGCGCTATAAAGTGTTATTAGTTTATTATTAATTAACAAGCCTTTAGACTTTTCATATTGCATATGTTTAAATTAAAATACTTTAAATAATTATAATTGTTTGTTGTTCGTTTTTTAAACCTTAATCAATGTCAAAGGGGCATTTATATTATTTATTCTATACCTTATTTTTAAAGGCTTATTATCATAGCACGGATCCTAAATCCCACATACAATTAAGGAAATACCTTACATACTATTATAATAATCATAAGTAATGCCAAAATACAATAAACGTTAAAAAAGGCTTTAAAACACTGCTTTCCCAACCGACAAGCAGAATTTTTGTCATCGAGTGACGTCATGCGCAACGTCGTACGAAATTGAATCGCCAAGTGGGTTTATCTTCTCGATTAATAGTATCATGGAGGTATTTGGTTTTAATTATTTTTATATAAGCCTTTGAGATGTTTCTTACAAATTAGTAAATTTAATTTTATTTATTGTTTTTACTGTTTTAATATATCTATATAATTATTTGTATTTTAAATATATTATTATTGTGCTCTGCACATAGTTTGTCATTGTAAAAATGATTTTGATGGAAAATAAAGGATATTAATATTATTATATTATAGAATGTTTTTTAAAACTCCATGGTTGGGCCCAGTTGGATCTTTTGAAACATGCGCTAGAGTTGCTGGTTATCGGCAACTCTCTTGGCTAGCTTATGGAACGGGATCGAAAGCTAAGATGAACACAAGGCTTTAACTCAAGGTGTTAGCATACCGTGCTGATGAGTGAATGACATCCTGTGCCTTAAACAGGTGTCTCTAACGGTGCCTCTGACATACAGGGTGACCTCTCAGAGTATCTAGCCTTACTGCGGTAATGCGGGGCTCTGCCGTGGTGGACTATTACTTCCCTAGCTCCAAACATAGGAAAAAAGTGACAAAGGTGCGCTGACCGAAATGGATAAATCCGTTTCAAGAGGTGCCACTCAAGGTCACAAACAGACAAAGGTGCGCCGACCGACGGGTGAATCCGTTTCGTAAGGTGCCCCTGAAGTCACCGGCGCCTGGTTCACGGGGAAGGACTAATCCATCCCGAACAAACAGGTGCTTAGGAAGGGTTCCCTAAATCCAAACAGAAGGCGGACACTTTATAGGAAAAAGGATTCCCTGGCTTTAAACAGAAAGCGGATAGGACTATTTTCATAAGATAAGGCCGGAGATGCGGCCTCAGAAAGAACATCTGGTTCCTGTAACAAGGACCTAATAGCTACCCACGTCACTAGACCGGTAGAGGAGTTCATGATGGATCTAATCGTCTGCTCGTCATACTCTCCAGGAGACAGGGACACCAGAACACATCAGAACACATTGTGCTCGTGTCCGGTAGCGACACGAGTAAGAGGATAATGAATCCGATACCCAATCTGGTATCGGATTCATTAGAAGTCCGATCCTATTGGGAGAAATATAAAAAGGTGTGAGCCACAATAGACCGAGCGGTCGCAGTGGAGGGCGTAAAAAAGTCCACTCACTTTAAACCTACCTACCTACCTACCTACCTACCTGTGGCGGTAGTCATCGCTTAGGGTCTTAAATCATGCGTAGAACGGACCGGCAGACTGATATTATTACTGGCGTCCAGAGATACCCCGGATATTTGGGCCCACGAGCTTCTTGACAGTGTTGACACATAAAACGTGCTTTATTATGCAGGAACTCGGCTAAAAATTTACATTTTAATGCAATAATTTGGGATCTTTTTTAATACGCCCCCGCATTTTCAAGTCTGAAATAAAATTGGGATAAATAAAAAGCCGCTTTGCTAACCAGAACTAACTGTGACCGACTAGAACTTAGGGCTTTTAAATTTTTCTAAATTATCCCTACATAGAAGTTAACAAAATTTTAACAACGTATTAGAAAAAATCCGGAAATATATAATTACACTTAAAAAAAAATTATAACTTTTACCATGTTAAAAATTATAAAAATTTTGTTAATAACTTCTATGTAGGGAAGATTTAGACAAATTTAAAAGCCCTAAGCTCTAGTCGGTCATGGTT
Source organism: Listronotus oregonensis (assembly GCA_019359885.1). Taxonomy (NCBI): domain Eukaryota; kingdom Metazoa; phylum Arthropoda; class Insecta; order Coleoptera; family Curculionidae; genus Listronotus; species Listronotus oregonensis. The sequence goes on from JAHBCN010000149.1 coordinate 13,704, forward strand.
AGTTCTATTTAGCAAAGCGGCTTTTTATTTGCCCCAATTATATTTCAGACGAGAAAATGCGGGGACGTATTAGAAAAGACCCCAAATTGTTACTTACACCAGAGTGTTGATTAATAAACTCTGCTTTACACCTTAAAATTTAATTGTTTAGGTTATAACAAAATCGTTAAACATGCGTCAACACTGTCAAGAAGCTCGTGAGCCAAAATATCCGGGGTATCTCTAGACGCGAGTGATTTTATTTACACGTTTGTCGCCGGCCAGTTCCGTACTGGCCGCTAGTGTGAGGTCTTTTAGTTTTTGGACTGAATTATTTTGTGATTTGTGATAGAATTTCTATAAAATTATAGATTCCAAACAAGTTTTACTGTTTTATTGACCTATTTTGTCATTAGCGGTAGCATTTATACATTCCTTTTGTTCATAAAAAAAATTAAACTGTTTTTTGGTGATCCGCTTGAAAAAAACATTTGTGCAAGAGAAAAAAAACAGCGGTATAATCTTTCTCTCCCCGTCGATCAATTGACACGTTGGAGTCACAGAGAAAGGTTATACCATGATTCTTTTTTCTCTCTGGCACGCTTATTCACACTGCTAAACGGCAAGGCTGCCTCTAGTAAATGTATGCTCGTTTTGTGTAAATACATTTAAGATGTTTACAATAATTTATTATCGCTATCGAAAACATTAGTCTAAGCAGGAAAAGAGTTAACGGTATTTCAACCAACATTTTTTTCCCTTCTGTTTATAAGTTTCGCAAAAAACCGATTATTGTACGACCATATGCAAGTCCAGTCAAATAAACACATTCCTAACCGATAGATGACTCTGTATTACACGATCCCTTTACTGATCTCTAAACAAAGCGAAACGCTTTAAATATACAGAAAGCGTTAAAACTTCGTCGTTTTTGAACTGACATAAAACCGTGTAAAGTAGACACTCATGCGTTTAATCGGTGGTACAAAGACTGGGTCTTGAAACAAACCCCGTCTTTTATTAGCCGCTATTTTTTGCTATTTAAATTTTGAAATATTACTTTTGGTACCTTATTGTTTATATTACTACCAACCTAATTTATATATGAATAGAAACGCGAAATAAAAAAATTCAGCATCTAAATAGAGGAATAACAGTTATTTGTGTAACCAGTTGGGAAAAACACTATTTTTCGTAACCAGCAGAGCAAAAGAATGTAAATTATTTAAAATAGTGTTTTCCAACGCGTTTCACACGATATTTTTTCCAATTTTAAATATGATATACTTCTTTTTAATTTAAGTTTAAAATATAAAAAACTTTTCAAAACTCATTGACGTTGTTGTTGACAACAGTTGTTGTTGTTGACAACAGTTGCGAAAAAGTTTGCTTTTGTAACTATTTATAAAAACTAAAATATTTGACAACGACAATGAATTTTGAAAAGTGTCACTTTAAATGTCAAAATTATAAAAAAGATATTTCATGAATATAAACTAATTAATGATTTATAGAAATTTCTAAGTCCGGCACTGGTCCTTTATTTCAAATACGCATGATGGATCACCTTATTGTTTTTTTAGTGCGCGCTATCGTAAACTTGCCATACATGCGATTAGCGATTACATATCTAAAGTTAGGTTATCTGTGAATACCCATGGATACTATAGCCAAAAATGGCCCTCAAATTGCAACAAATTAAGATGGCGTTGGTGTCCAAGGCGGTCAATAAACCGGACAATTTAGACATGCAAAGGTACAAAAATTCGCATAGAGCTAAAAATTGGTAGAAATGTTCGGCACACCATTATATGTGAAATCTGAAAAGTCCCCATCGATCCCGTACCTGAAAAAATATTAAAGGTTAAAGGTAACAAAAACGGGTTTTTCGCGTTGCAGCAAAATGATAAGTTTTATTTTAACAAAAATTATAAAAAATCGAATTATCCATAAAAAATGTTCCAATTTTTTTTTCCCTAAGGGCCACACTTTCTGAGATATAACGGTCCAAACAGTTGAAAAAGTTGTATTTTTTCTAATATGCACTCGTTTCCACACCACCTGTGAGGTAGTGTACTAACCGCGATTTTTAACGTGGTTTTCCCGGTAGGCGTACTCCACGGTCTATTGTGATCCTGTTCAATTAAAAAATATTGAATAATAACAATAAGTTGTATTGAAAATGATAAAAGCGGTGTTACTTTAAAAAAGCTGGGAAAAATTATTCGTCAAAATCATAATTGTCTTCTGCTTCCTCCTTTTCTTGTTCGTTTACTTCCTGTTCTTTTTCTTTTTCTTGCTGGGTGCAAGTAAATTGCCTTAATAGCGAGGCATCACAGGTCTCCTCGTTATATCAATCGAATCCTGTGCTGTTGGTGATTCAACATTGGAGCTCGACTGGCCGTGACATCTAGTACATGCTAGAGAACAAAACAATCCACATTTTCTGCATTTACTACTTTTTACAGCTGCAAAAAATTATGTTGAGGAGTTTCTCCGGCGCAGGTGCGAGTAAAGTCCGGACTACTTCCAATGTATTGTCGATCAACTTCCAACCCCAGTCTTTTGGGTCTACTTGGATAACTAAACCACACTTGAACTTGTTAATGTACCCGAAATAGATGTTGATAAGCAGAAGCAGAGGTTGGAGAAAGCGTATTTTTTAACAAAACATGCGTATCGAAGCTTATCTAAACAGGTAGTTTTTTTAAAAGCTTCGTATATAGAAAGAAAAAAGCGATTCCCGTTGGTCATTACTTTTTGCGGAGTTGAGTTACTTTTTCTAAAAATTTCAGCACATTGATTTGCATACATATTTCACATATAATGGTGCTCCGAACATTCCTATCAATTTTTAGCTCTACGCGAATTTTTGTAGTTTGACTACTATGTTTGGGTCTAATTTGACCGGACTACAAGTTCATTGGTTAGTGGTTCCCATATGGCAACGACTATATACCAAAGGACTGCTCAGTTTCATTCCATTTAACGTACGTTGGAAAATTTAGGAGAAGCAGGCAACGGCTGTGAGGTCACCACCGGTGCTAAATAAAGCTGGGCGACGTTTATCGATGTTTTGTTACTGATGTTTGGTGTTTTTAACATCGATGTTAGATGACACTAACATCTATGTTTACCTTCCGATGGTTAAGATTATAAAAAAGTTTTAAACCCAATTTTTATAGCTTCAAAAAATAAAATATTAATTTTTTAAGTGATTGAGGGAATAACATCGATGTTTTGTATCGATACTCCAGCACTAGCCAGCACCGGTGGTGACGTCAGAGCGAGTTTGACATTGGCAGACAAATTCGGAAAACTGAGCAGTCCTTTAGTATATAGTCGTTGCCCTCATGGCACAATGAATATTATTCATTGTGCCATGGGTTCAGGACTGCTCAGTTTGCCGAATTTTTCTGCTAAGGTCAAACTCGCTCTGACGTCACCACCGGTGCTGGCTAGTGCTGGGATATCGACACAAATCATCGATGTTCATCAAAAGCAAACATTGATGGCTTGTAAAAATCGGTTGTGGAACATAGATGTTAAAATTTAAAACATTGCTACTATTTAAAAAAATATATTTTCTAAGTTGAAGTAAAATAAAAAAATATTAAAATTATTTTTTTTCCAAAAACTTATTTTGTAAAAAAAAATTAAAACAAGTATTCTAAAACAAAGTATTCTAAAATAAATAAACATAAACAAATAATTTCATTAGAAAAAGTATAAAGTAGTTATGGAATTATGAATGAGTGGAAAGACAAAATATGCCACTAGGCCAAGTCGGCAATTCCCCGAAACTGAACGAGTGCCGATACGCATGCCGGGACGATTCGCGGAATATTGTTGGGTATTCACTGAAGCGAAACCTACTTATTTCTAGTTTTAAGCAACTTTAAATAAAATTTAATACTATCACTCAAAAAAATAATATTTTATTTTTGGAGCTGTAAAAATTAAATTTAAAACTTTTTTTTTATAATATTAAACATTGAAAGGTAAATATCGATGTCTACATCGATGTACGTGTCATCTCACATCAATGTTAAAAACATCGGTAACAAAACATCGATATAAACATCGCCCAGCATTATTAAGCACCGGTGGTGACGTCACAGCCGCTGCCCGCTTCTCCTAAATATTCCAATGTACGTTAAATGGAACTGAGCGAGCAGTCTTTTAGTATAATATATAGTAGGGTCTTGTACGATATAAGCATGTCCGAATAAAAGAATTTTTAAACTTTTAGCAGATTGTTAATTGTATTTTTATGTATTTTAAAACAAAAAAAATCGAAATATTTATAATTTTTCTTAAAAAAAAAATACAAACTTACGGGATGGGGAGCGAACTGGGTGCTGGGTGGGTAAACCAGTATCGGGAGAAGTTTAACGTTATAAATAAAAGTAACTAAAGGGAAAACAGTGGAATTAAGCTAAAACAACTGTACTAAATATAAATTTATCTAAATGTATCCTGAACTAACCTAAAATAATCGAGCGGTACCTATACTAAATTTGGAACGATACAGTCAGATACAGCAAAGCGGCAAGTTTTATCTTCGCCTGTGGGCTCTTCTACATTCGGTACACCAGATCATTAAGCCAGGTCACTACTTTTAATGGTCCTTCCCATGACTTCTGCAATTTCGGTGAACGCCTCTTGGTTCTTTTTGAATTGTACTGCCAAACTCTAGGTGTTTTGAATATAAAAAACCGGTTTTGCGTGAATAATTTCCCGGCAATTTTGTCCAAAAATATAACCTGTAAAGTAAGAAAAATGCTTAAATTAGCAAATAAAACAATATTTTCTACTTAGTCCGTACCCAAGGGTAGTAAACTTAACAAGGAGTGCTCGATTTTTACTATTTGTCCGCAGATATAGGTTATGTTTGGACGTCACCGTTTGCCCATTTTGCCCAGAAGGCAGATTTATTTTATTAATTTTTGTTAAATATTCAACTTTTAAAAACTATTTTGGATATGTACTTACTATTAGAACTGTAATGTATAATATTTTTAAAAAATTAAGACTTTATATTACTTGTAAACAAAACAAAAAGGCAAACAGATTACGTCACAAATACCGAATTGACATTTAAATTGGTTTATATCATGATACTATTACTCGAGAAGATAAACCCACGCGCATGAGATAAGTCTATCTCTCTCGCACGCCTGACGTCACTCGATGACTATTTCCCCAGAAACGGCGAGTTTTAATATGGCATTCCGATTTCTGTTTAGATGTTAGATGGATTAAGCGCATGATTTATTTATTTTTAAACGTCATATAATGCCAAAATACAATAAACGTTAAAAGGCAAAACACGGCCCAACCGACAAGCGAATTTTTCGTCGAGTGACGTCATCGCAACGTCGTCAATAAATCGCCAAGGGTTATCCTAGAATAGTATCAGGGTTTATAACTTCCCGGTCGCGGGAGGAAGGATTCCTACTTTAACGCCTCTAGCGAGATTTTAGGCAACCTAAAAGTTCCACCTTATTTTTTTATTGTTTAGTGAGCGTTTCCTTTCGTTGGTAATTGTTTAAACGGTTTTCTGCTATTTTACTATTATATGGTTAATATTTGGTATACACACCTTCTGTTTTCATTAGGAATACGAATTTCGTGCCCAAAAATTGGTCTATTCGAAATATAATTGGGATAAAAAAAGCTGCTTTGCTTACCAGAACTAACCATGACCGACTAGAACTAAAAGCTTTGAATTTGTCTAAGGCGTCATGTTAGTTCTGGTAATAAGCGTTTTTACCCAATTATTTTTCAGACGTGAAAATGCGGAGACGTCATTTTGTTTCGAGTTCTTCAATGTCCGCTAGGTGTGCTACAGTAGGAATCCTTCCTCCCGCGACCGGGAAGTGGTTTATATGGGCTTAAATGGGATCGGGACTCCTTGTTAGGTTTATTACCCTTGGTCCGTACCTACATTAATTTTTATCGGTAATTGTGTCGAAAGTTGCCTCCTCTCCGATTTCGGCCAAATTTGGTATACGGGGATTTTTTGGGGCGCTGATTACGAATCTGAAAAAATATTTTTTCGGCAACGTTTCGTTTTCGAGATATTCATCATCAAAGTTGAAAATTAAACTAACCTTATTTACACTATTCCTCCTTCTTTTTGCAAAGAATTCTTGATTTTTCCACTAAATTGGCACACACTATTTACAAACACCTTTTAAAATCGTGTTTTTATATTTATTTTACACCTTTTTTCCATTTAATTGCAAACCTCTACTTTTACACGCACCAACGTGGCCGCAACTTGAAAATTCGCCATTTAATGGAAAAAAGGTGTAAAATAAATACAAATACAAGGTTTTAAAAGGTGTTTATAAAATATTACGAGCCACTTTAGTGTAAAAATCAAGAATTGTGAACAAAAAGAAGGGAGATATAGTGAAAATGGGGTTAGTTTGATTTTCAACTTTGATGATAAATATCTCGAAAACGAAAGGTTGCCGAAAAAATATTTTTTCAGATTCGTAATCAGCGTCCCAAAAAACCCCCGTATACCGAATTTGGTCAAAATCGGAGAGGAGGCAACTTTCGAGGCAATTACCTTTTAATCTAATATAGAATATTTTTGTATATATGGTAACAATATGGTAACTGTAAAATGTTTAGTTCAGACATGCTTATTTCGTTCCATCACCTATATAGTCGTTGCCATGGGTTAACTATACCCTCCCGCTACACCAGCGCCTCTTTAGTTTATGCTCGGTCATAAGAAATGGTCCTCCTTATCTTTCTACCCTCCATAATGTTCATAACGTTGTTCAGTGGTTGTTCATAACGTTCATAACTGGGATTTAAAATCTTTCGTGTTTTGTCTTTTTTATTCTATGGTTTTTTACAAACACCTTTTAAAATCGTGTTTTTATATACACCTTTTTTCCATTAAGATATTTTGTTGTTTATTAAGATATTTTGTTGTTTATATGGGTGTTGTGTGTTTTTAATCTTTAGCATATTTTTTAAACTGTTAATAGAATAAGGTAAAAGTAAAATGAGACCTTATCCCTTAGATATATGTAAGAAGGTTGAACATAAAGAGTTTGGTTTCATTCCTAGTAAGAAATTTAAGAAAATTAAACGGGATCATTTTTGTGAACCAAAAAATCCGTTGACCAAGATATTTGCAATCATTTATAGGAACTTAAAAATATATACTGTTCACTATAATCATACGCTCTTAAATGAGCCTGACATCCCCAACATCTTAAGAACTTTGAATAAGATAATTCCTACTAAATACTTTGGCTCATGGGTAAACAAAAAAAAGATTTTTTTTATTATAAAGAGGATTTTAACTCAGACTCGTGGAGAATATATTCATATCAGTATTTTATATGAAGACTACGATTATGACAATTTTACTTGGTTAGATAGAAGAAAAAACCTGGAATGTAGTATAAAAGACCAAGTTTTAGATGCTAATTTGCTTTTATTGCAAACAGTAGTAAAACCTTTTATTAGATATTTCTACTACTATTTAAACAAGTTACGAACCAGGGAGTTTTTGATCGTTTTTAATGGTAAGTATATACCTATATATATTTATTTTATTTTACCTCTCTGTTAATTGTTATTATTATGAACTAGAAAATACATTTTAAAATTTAATATAAAATTATAATGATCTTTATTTTTAAATTTGGTATAGTGGGGTTTTTTGGGACGCTGATTACGAATCTGAAAAAATATTTTTTCGGCAACGTTTCGTTTTCGAGATATTCATCATCAAAGTTAAAAATTAAACTAACCTTATTTTCACTATATTTCCCTTTTTGTACACAATTCTTGATTTTTACACTATAAAGTGGTACACAATATTTTAGACACCTTTTAAAACCTTGTATTTTTGTTTATTTTACACCTTTTTTTCATTAAATTGCAAAGCTTAGCTTTCAAGTAGGGCGGCCATGTTTGCTAAATAATTCCTTAAAAGTTTTTAAAAGGTGTTTGTGAAATATTGTGTGCCAATTTAGTATAAAAGTTAAGAATCCTGTGTAAAAAGAAGGAGGAAAAGTGTAAATCGCCTGTTTCCAAGAAGACCGGCATAACTCGAAAAATGTCTATTTTGACTTTTCAATGTCATTAAACTTAAAAAAAGTAATATTATTTCCATAAAAATCGGCATAAATGTAATTCGAATAGTTTCCGCGGAGCGCCACCCCTGAGAATCGTTCTATCTCGTATTTTCTCACCTTCATTCGGGTAATAACGTCTCAATTTAGTTGCTTCGTGGCTTTTGTACGAGCAACACTAGATGTTTTCGTGCAAAACCGTCTTAACTCTAGAAGAGTCGTTTTATTAAATTTGTTATTCGTGAAAGACAGTCATAATTCGATTTGTGCTAGCGCAATTTAAAAAAGCGTAACCTTACTGTGGATTTATTTCGGAGAAAACCGTTATAATTAGACTTGTGCCAGTCTTTCTTTACAAGTAAGTAATAGTTTCTATTTTAGTTTAAAGAAAACCGTCACAATGAGACTTATGCCACTCTTTCCCCATAAGTGAATAATATGTGTTAGAAATAAATAACAAAAGTATGGTCACAAATTCATTAGTTAATCAAGGGATGGCAGTTTCTGATTAATAATCTCAAATAAATAGCCTCCAAGGTAGAAGGTAAAATTATATATTGGCCAGAATAAATATGTTTTAGATTTTTAAGCTGAAGCAAGTTAAACTAAAGGAAATAATAAAAATTTTATGATTTTTTTTTTGGCTGTACAAAATTAGTTAAAATACAGGTGCATATTTTTGGCGGTATATTTTAATATAAATATTATTTTAAAACTTTGGAATTACATTAACAAATACAACATTTTTAGATTCAGAATGGAAAAACAAAATAGGTCTTCCTTTATTTTGAAATTAAGTAAAAAAAATATAGAGGTTCATAATGTAGATCAGCCTATGTGAAAAATAGAACAGTTTATGCTTGAGGGCGAAAATGACCAAGATTTTGAAACGCAGCAAGGTGAGTTATAAACTAAATACAAATTTTTGTATATAAAATTAAGGCATATTTTTTCTTTCGCTTTCATAGTATATTGAATTTAGTAAAATGTCAGTTAACTTATACACATTTTTTCGCCATTAAGATTTTTGACAAAAATCACATCAATTCTAGATTTGCCACAAACAAATATCCCAGATTGTTTCAATAAAGAAAATATTTTACATGCAATTGAAAACGTAGATCACAGAAGCCGTGACTACGAACATGATGGAAGACCGACATCTCCTAAGATAAAACTTTTGAACCCTCAAGGTAAATTAAAGTGATAAAGTATAATTTGCTAGCAAAATTACTTATAAAAAGGTCAATTAAAGTAAACTGACAGAATTGTTTTTTTTTTGTAGATGAACAACCTGGTACTTCCGGAATAAATAAAATGACTGATGCTATAAATATTCTGCCTGAAAATTTCGAAAATTCATCAGGAAGCTCGTCAAGCGATGAAGAACCAATGGGCTCTTCACACTCAGACGATCCTGATTATATACCGTCTTCATCTTCATCAGAATCGGATTTAGAAAATAGTTCTGCACCAATTAATTTGACTGCTGTGGAAGATCCTCCTAAGAAAAGAGGCAGAAAAAGAATCAGAAATAGTGCAGATTGGAAGAAAAACGTGGCTAAACGATTACGAAATAGTGGTCAGAGTTATATTTCAATGAAGGTAACTAAAAAAGATGGAGTCAAACAAAAGGCCTTAGTAGAACGACCTGAAAAAAAAATGTTACCTCCCTGCAGTGATAAATGCAGACTTAAATGCACAGATAAAATTTGTGAAGAATCGCGAAAGAAAATTTTTGACGAATATTGGGACCTAAAAGACTTAAACCGGCAAAGAGGATTTATTGCATCATCACTCAGTCCTATAAATCCAAAATACTCAAATCCTAACAGACATCGCGATTTAAACCGTGCTTATTATTTTCGTTTTGAAGAGAAAAAAACTAGAGTTTGTAAAAAATTTTTATGTCCACACTAGGTATTACTACGAGGACTGTTAGAACTGTATTTGAAAAACAAAAAGTTTGCAAAACTGGTGGAATCATAGGAGAAGAATTGAGAGGCAAACACGCTAGTCATCGAAAAGTTAATCCTCAGATTATAAGGGAAATTGAAAATCATATAAAAACGATTCCAAGAGTTCCAAGTCACTATACGCGATCAAACACCAAAAAGGAATATATTGAAGGCTCAAAGACCATTGCCGACCTTTATAGGGACTATCAGGACCTATGTAAGACTAAACATTTAAGCCCTGGCCCTTATCGGACCTACTATGATGTGTTTACGCGAAACTTCAATATTGCATTTTTCTTCCCAAAAAAAGATCAATGTGATCTATGCATTGAGTATGCTAACTCGCCAGAGGAGGGCAAAAAATCACTTCAGGAGCGGTATGATATTCATTTGAAAGAAAAAAATCTAAGTCGGTTAGAAAGAGAAAAGGATAAGGAAACCAAAAGTTATGTCATTACTTATGACGTACAAGCTGCTTTACCCTGTCGTATTGGAAAAGCTTCTTCCTATTATTATATTTCTAAACTAAATGTTTATAACTTGACATTTGCTAATGCAATCACAAATGATGTTTCATGTTATATCTGGCATGAAGGCGCTGCTAAAAGGGGAGCCAATGAAATTGGTTCCTGCGTGTGGAATTATTTAGAGCAATTAGAAGAAAAGGCACTAAAGAAAAATGAGGTAATTGACGTCATATTTTATACGGACAATTGTTATGGTCAAAACAAGAACAGATTCCTTTTATTTTCTAGAACTAAAGTTTATAAGACAAATACGCCCAATACTTGATTCAGAGTCCACAAAATGGATAGTTTCATTTGTTAAAGATATACTGGCATATGACGACAGAATACTTTTAAAAGGGAGCCAAGAAAGGAGTTCCTTAAGTGTGAAGAAAAGATTTTTGACGACAACTTAGGAAGAAGGTTTAAGGCACTATAAAAAAATGATGGGACATTGACTGTCATAAATTTTATACGGACAATTGATGGATCTAAAACTATAAGAACAGATTCTTTTTTATAGCCTGTGCAGTTTCTACTAGAATTCTAGGAAGATAACAAAATAACTCTATCAATATTGTTAGGGACAGAACACATTAAAAACGTAGATAGTTCATTCGTTTCGAGAAAAATTAATCCAGATATAAAAAAATTCAGATAAAATAACCATCATTATACTTAAAGGGAACAAAGAAAGGACAGCCCTATAAAGTGATGAAAAAGCCATATGACTTTTTACTTGAAACTTACGAAAGTGGTTTCAGGCGTATTCAAAAGTAATGATGGCGACATTGTAAAAACTGGCGAAATTAAACTTTCGAGGAAAGAATGAGCCGATCCTTTTTGTGCTATCATATGAACAAGAATCTTTTAACTGTGAGCTTTACTCACGAAGAAATTCTAGGATATAATACGTTGCTTTGTCAGGGCTTATAAAGAGAAGACAGGAATTTCGATTCAAAAAAAAAGGGAATACTATTCTTGTCGAGAAAAATATAATTCCTAGTTACTATGGTGAATTCTATAAGAACCTTTAAGACTGAAAATAACAAGCATTAATTAGTTTGTGTGTTTTTTAGTTCTGCAGATAGCTGATACTTGTTTTGTTAAGTTATTTTTGTTTCTAATGCCAGATTTTGGTTTAAAAACCAATATGTTATAAAATAATTATTTAGTTGTTTTTATTTTTAAAATAAAGCATTTTCTCAAATCTTTTAAGTCAGTTGTTCTTCAAATATCCCTATACCAATAATATTATTTTTCCTAGAAGACCGTCACATTTTTAGTTTTTTGCTTATTTTTGAGGACAATTAAAGCGAAAATAATGTAAAACTATAGATTACTAACTCCTAAGAGACACTCTACGTAGTATGTATGTATAAAACAATATATTTGTAAGAAAACATCACAATAATACTATAAACATTTTTGTAAAAACTTTAACAGCAAATATTTCAAATGTGACAATATAGGAGTTGTGCCGGTCTTCTTGGAAACAGGCGAAATAAGGTTAGTTTGATTTTTAACTTTAATGATGAACATCTCGAAAACGAAAGGTTGCCGAAAAATATTTTTTTAGATTTGTAATCAGCGCCCCAAAAAACCCCCGTATAACAAATTTTGTCAAAATGGGAGAGGAGGCAACTTTCGAGACAATTACCATACCATTGAATCATCTGATTTAATTTAAATATCTCAGGGAGGCAACTAAATTACTTTAATTTAGTTATGTAAGTTGATTTTTTTATTAAATAACTTTTATTTTGTTTGTTTCTGGTTTATTGTTATTTATCAAAAGTCTATTAAGTCTACTACTGCTTATTTTTTTTTTTGCACATTCATTAAATTAATATAAATTTAAAATAAAATATTAATTTCATTTCTAGTAGAATGGAGCTCTGTGGTAAAAAATTTGAATATTTTTTAAAGAGATGGGAAAGGAACTTTATATTTTAGAACGTTTTATTATTTAAAACAAAGTTTATTTTCGCGATAGCTTTTATTATATAATTTTTCTGTACTTATAATAGGCCTATGTAGTAAATATTTTTTTTTATAAAATTATAAATTAAATTATAAATTAAAAATAGTTAATTGGATACAAAAGTGGATATTTATACTTGATGCAGTTGTTTAATTTTAGTCTAAGCAATTCACCCTTTTTTTCAGAATGCAAAGATGAGACATTTATAACAATTTCCAGTACAAATACAAAATCTACTATAGTGTCTAATTATCTTCCAGTTACTCTCCTTTCAGTAATAGTAAAATATTTTGAAGTGATATTAAAAAACAGACTGAATTGTTTATTTTAGCATGAAGTAACAATTTTTTCAACATTCTTTAGGAGTAATTACCTTAAATGTTCAAACATCTTATAAAAAAAAAACATATCTTCAACTACAGTTTTTTAGACATACAAAATGCCCCATATATCTTTTTAAAACTTACCTTTTAAATTACAGACTACATTTTGTTACAACTTGAACATACACAGATTTGTTGAGTTAAAATTCATTAAGTAATCCTCACAAATACTTCAATTTTCTCATTACCTCCCACACTAAAACACTTAGAAGGACCATAGTAATATGTGATATTCATGATATGTCTAACACCACAAGTCACTTAATGCAAAAGTGGCGCATTAAGCTAAATCTACAAAAATTTAACTTCTTTACACAATTTCTAGAGTCACAGTCATGTTTTACATCCCACTGATTCATGCAAATATTGGCTGGTAATATTGGATCAAAAACTGCATTTTAAATTGTGTGCTCTCTAGAGCTATGCATTTCTGATCACTGATCTAGAGTCTAGAGGACCAAGAAATCAATATCCAGACTGCAACTCAAATATATGCCCTGATCTGTAGGTCAATAATTAATGGAATATGACCATGTACTGTTATGCAATGCTCACAACCAAGCACTTTAACATAACATTTGAAAAAAGAAACAGCCTAAGGTCAATAACAAAAATGAGACACCCAACAAATCCTGTTTTTAATCATCCCAATATTTTAGATATTCTTTGTGGGTAGTGCCAGTTAGATAGATTAAGGTTTTTTGTGTGAACAGCTGCTGCAATGGCTATAGCAAAGGTTTTTATGTATTAATAGCAGTAATCATTTTATTTTTTTTAACTACTGGTTTATCACAAATAGTGAAACCGCACATCTAGCAGTATAGAAAAGTGTAGCAAATGTTAAAATGAATTTGGTAGATAAAAATGATAATCTAAAACGGATGGTAGCTAAATAGAAAAAAAAACTTAATGTGGAAATGCAGATCTAACTATGCAGCAAATTAAAGAAAAATTATTAAAATATTTTTAGCAAAATTAAGAGAAATACAAAAACACTTTTATTATAAAAAAAATGGTGTCCCAATATTAAAAAAAAATCCAAAGTAAGTCTTAAAAAACTAATGATAATGATTAGGGTAATACTTAGGAAGCAAAACATCCAAACTTAAGCTAAAAATAAACCAAAAAAAATCAAATACACACAAAGCCTTATATTACAACCTAAACAAAGAAAGCTGTTTTTTTCCAGATATAATTAGGGACCGGACATCGATAAAAAACCATTACAATTTCGAGCTTAAAATGATATAGAATATACCAAATAAAAATGCAATAGATAACTCAACTTCCTTAGGTATTTATGGTTTTTATTTTGGTATTTTTATTCGGTGTGATTGCTTGTGGAATAATACAAAAGCCGTGGCAATAGTAAAAAATTTAAAGGAGTTTTTGCAACAACAAAAGAATTAAACTATAAATATTTTATAAAGCTTTTATATAAATTTTATAAAATAAATTAAAATTAAAATAGACTCTTTGTCATTATAAATGTACAAATATTTGATTGCACCTCTATTAGGGTTAATATTTATGCAATTAACCCCACATACATAGTTTTGTTGGTGCAAATGCAACTCTCCAAATGCAGTACGAAAACTCTCTGGGCCTATTTGTTGTGAACTCATAAAAACCAGTTCCGTTACATAGGGTAAATCGAGGGGTAAACCATATTATATTTGTGCCAAAATAATTTGTTATATTTAAACAGGTGTAAGTCGCTTACAGGCAAATAAATAATGAGTGCAAGTTAAAAAATGAAGTTGGAGTGGCTCCTTCCATATTCTACTTTTTTATTTGAAAGTGAAAGAGATGATTTTTATCTTTGGACAGTCCACAAAGGCTGTGGTCCAAGCACTAACGTACCGTGGGTGTCTTAAGTGTGGTGAGAGGGAGTTTGTTCACACGGGACTTAAATATTTGGAGACTGGAAGAAGAAGGAAAACCTTTTGCGGGTAGCAGTTTCCATAGTCTGGTCACTCTAGCGATGAAGGAACTACGAAAGCAGGAAGTTTAGAGCCTTTTTAGTTAAACTGTAAAAAGGTGCATAAAAGTTGCACCAAGTGTTGCTTCGTTGGGAGCTGCCAGAGGAGGTATTATACTGGAACTCCTCTGAGCAGAAGTCGTGAAAATACCTAAAGAAGAGCGACAGATTCCCTACAGCTTGTCGGTGGGCAACAGCTCTTCTCTAAATGAGTTGTAGGAGACGCCATTCTACAGACATAAGAACAATATTAGGTCTAATTTGGAATACATAAAGGGTATACAGATTGGAAAAAAAAACTTTCTGGCTCGAAAGAGGAATCCAAGCTTTTTTAAAGCTGCTAAGGCTATGGATGTAATGTGTTTGTGCCAGTTAAGGTTATTCTTAAAAGTAACACTGACAAGAATAAATGACTCTTTGTTCTGCAAAACTTTGTTGCTCATATGTAACGGATGAGCATGATAGACTTTTTTCGCGACAGCGAACCTGCCTGTGTTTTGGAAGCATTAAACTGAACAAAATGTTAGGCGCCCCAGACATCCGCATTGACCTACGCTTGGTTTTCAAATCAGGCTTATTGATTGGCTTAAGAAAATGGTGCAGTTGGAGTTTGGTTAATTTATTTGTACAAAACCATATCAAATTGAGCGACATGATAAAGGTTTACAACATTTAGAAAATATGCAAAGTTTTCCGGGAGCATCCAAATCTACAGAACGAGAACATTATGTATCCAACGCAGACTTCTGCATGGATTTGTGTAAAGCTTTTATTGCAGCTGATATTCTTCTTCATAAAATAAATTATTGGTCCATGAGGATATTTTTGGAAAAAATGCTACCACAGAAAAGTACCAGACGAATCAACTCTGCATGAAACTATGTTGATAAGGTCCATTTTAATAACTATGGACAAAATGCGACACAATCTGGAAGGAAAAAAAAGTTATGGTTTAGTGTCGATGAAACCACTGATATCAAGGAAAGATATGTTTCTAATATTTTAGTTATCACGAACCTGAAAACTCATTTTTAATTAACAGTAAATTTCTTTCTAAAACCAATAGTGAGACAATAACAAAATCTGTAGTAGAAAGTATTACTTTACTACTCTCAGTCCCTATTATTCAGAAAAGTGGCGTTTTGTTTCTTTCGGATAGTGCTGCATATATGCTGAATGCAGGAAGACAGTTAAAAAAACATTTTCCCAAATTGCTTCATTTGACATGTTTAGCTCATGCCCTACATAGAATATGTAGAATATAGTTATCGAGGTAAAAAAGTTTTTCTTAAGCCACCTGCGCGTATTACGAAATTTAAAGATATGTGTCCTAATGTCGCATTACCGCCACAACCTTCTATTACAAGGGAAAATATGGCTCAGCAGCAGCAATCAGCAGTTAACATATTACCATATAAATTATAATGTGGTAAAAAATGTTATCGACAGTTTACAGGATGATGCTTTAAGTGTCAAAAAAAGTAAAGAAGTTATAAATGCACCAAATGTTAAATCTGATTTAAAATTTATTCTTGAAAATTTTGGATATCTTCCGAATGTGATTGAACAGTTATAAAAACAAAATGTCCCCCTAGTGCCTTCATTTTATGTATTTCAAATCACTATAAACAAGCTTAAATCTGTTCCTAATGAAATTGGTGACAAATTTAAATTGTATGTACAAAAAATCTTGGAAAGAAATACAGGATTTTTAGAAATAAAACATATTTTTGAGGCACTACAAAATAAAAGAACTGACTTGTAAAATCATTTTCGATTTACTCCAGTTACAAGCTGTGATGTCGAAAGGAGCTTTTTTAGACTTAGACATATTTTAAATTATAAAAGAACCAATTTTACCGAAACCAACTTTGAAAAGACGTTAGTTATATCATGTAATGCAAATAAATTCTAAAACACTCCTGTTATGTTTTTATTTCACATTTTTTAAATTTATTTATATTTAATATCTCCTTAATACGCACGCCAATGAATTTACCAGACATAAAAAATGTATAGGGAACAAGGTCGTTCCGAAATCCGGGCCCTAGATATAATTTTAGTGGTTAAACAAAATATCTCTGATGACGCCATTAATAAATATCTATACAACAATAGTACTTCTAGTCATTCTTGATAAAAAGATTCTGCTTGTCAAAAAAATATATACTACAATTGGAAAATAGATTGTTATCATACGTCTAAAAAATGCAAAAACATAAAATCAAGCAAGAGCAAACACTCGTTTTTTCGCCTTTTAACGTAAAATGATAAATAAAAAAGTTGCTTCAAATTTATTTCTTATTCTGATTCCGAACTTTGAACGAAAAATTTGAATTTATGAAAAATTAAAAAAAAAAAATCAACAATTTTGCAAGTACTCATTTTACATTTACATTTTACATTTTTTCCATTGTATATTTATTTTTATTAATGTTAAGTAATATAAAGGTGATAATCAAGTAAAAGTAGTAAAATGCGTAGGTACTTGCAAAAATTTTGATTTTTTTAAATTTTTCATAAATTTAAATTTTCTTTAGTAAGTTGGGAATCAGGTTTAGAAGTAAATTTGGAGCAAGTTTTTTATTTATTATTTCACGTTAAAAGGCCAAAAAATAACTGTTTGCTCTTGTTTGATTTTACGTTTTTGCATTTTTGAGACGCCTTGTATGATAAAAATCTATTTTCTCATTGCAGATCATATTTTTTCGACAAGCAAATTTTTTTTTATCAAGAATGACTTTTTCGTATAATTTTTTTTGTCCTCTGTTAACAACTATATAAAAATATATATATATATATATATATATATATATATATATATATATATATATATATATATATATATTATATATATATATATATATATATATATATATATATATATATATATATATATATATATATATATATATATATATATATATATATATATATATATATATATATATATATATATATATATATATATATATATATATATATATATATATATATATATATATATATATATATATATATATATATATATATATATATATATATATATATATATATATATATATATATATTAAATTAGCAAAGTTGTGTCCATTTTTACGCTAATTACAATGAAGATAATAGAAAAACAAATGAATATCTGATTTACTAGTTATTCACAAAAATATACTTTTTTTAAATGCAACACCCTATATTTGTTCCGTTTATTCGATAGATAATGTAATTTTCTATACAATTAATTGCATTTTCCGTAACTGGACGCAGGCAGCCATGGAATTCTTAAAATCGCATTTTTTGTACAAATTATATCGTAGTACGCCATGTCAGAAACCAATTTTAAATAAAGTCCGCCATAAAGGATATCATTTGTCAAACCTTCTAATTACTTGGGTAAATGATAAACATCGTAGTTTCAGTTTTTTAAATAATAACGCATAACTAAGTAACATTAATAAAATACATTATGCCAAAAATGTTATATATCAATCATTAATTATGCTAATAATGGCGTTATTAGCATCATCCAAAATATCCTTCAACACATCTCTTAGTAAACTCAGTAATTGTTTGCCTGTTAAAGATCCTTTATAAAACACAGGTCCAACAATTTTTGATCCAATGAGGCAGCACCATACGTTTAAGCAAAAATATCTTTGTTGATTGAAAGGACCATCATCCTCAGAAGGTTACAATGCTCCAATAATGTTTTTTCTTTCGGTTAAACATGCCTCTATCACTAAAGTTAATATCTAATATCATTGCTTCAAAGAATTAATCGTAAAAAGTTTGAATTTTCTAGCAGTTTACAAACCTTAATTTTCCTTGTAATCATGCAACAAATTTTGTGTGGTCTGTATTGTGGTACATCATTATGTTTTTTTTAATTTTATTAATGGTTCCTTAGCATAGATCAAGATCTGACCTACAGTCTCTTGTGGAGTTTTCACGATAAACTTTTAAATATGCCAAAACATTAATTTCTGTTTGATGATTAATTTTAAAGGTTTTCTAATTTCTACGCTTAAGAAACACTTTTGTTTGATTAAACTTTCGATAAAGGAGTAAAAAATATCTTCTGTTTGGCATATTTCTTTCTGGAAATAGTTTC
Organism: Listronotus oregonensis; assembly: GCA_019359885.1. Lineage (NCBI taxonomy): Eukaryota > Metazoa > Arthropoda > Insecta > Coleoptera > Curculionidae > Listronotus > Listronotus oregonensis. The sequence continues at coordinate 32,714 of JAHBCN010000149.1, forward strand.
ACTCTAAAGCCTTATGTCATTTTTTTTGGCATATTATGTAGCATTCTATCATATCAAACTTCTCCAAATGACAGCATTTTAAACAACAGTAGCATAAATGAACTGTTGCCTTATGATTTACTAGTTGTCACTAAAACATCAGGGCGGATACACATGTTATCTTTTGTTTTTTTTTTTTTTGTTATAGCATACTACGATAATTAATTTGTACAAAAAATGCGATTTTAAGAATTCCATGGCTGCCTGCGTCCAGTTATGGAAAAATACATTTAACTTGAAATAACTCCGCTATTTTTCATTTTAGGAAAAAAATGTAAATGATTAATTATATAGAAAATTACATTCTCTTTGGAATTGACGTAAAAAATACAGGGTGTTGCATTTAAAAAAGTATATTTTTGTGAATAACTCGTACATCTGATGTTCATTTGTTTTTTATTATCGTTGTTGTAATCAGCGTAAAAATGTACACAACTTTGATAATTTAACCTAACTTGTATCTCTTATAATAAAAAAGTTAGCAATAGTGCCGACTTTATTTTGAACACGGTGTATATACCGGGTGACAACGAAATCACTACCCAGCTCTTTATTTTTTTGAATGAAAACATATGGTCTTCAAATTTTGGAATGACATATTATATCATAAGATGCCAATTTTGGATATTATAACATGTGCCTATCACTTCCGGTTTAACAGGAAACGACATCAATTTTGATTTTTTCAATGCAACACCCTGTATATTTTTCAGAATTTGGATTTTACGGATCATTCCTGATATAAAATCTATATTATATTTTATACCTATCTCTGCTAGTTTTTGAGAAAATGCCGATTAAAGATGACCAAACTACCGCACATTTTGCAGTTTAACATTATTAGAAATGTCAATTTTCGCAGCACTTCCGGTAAAGAGTAGTTTTATTATGACCTCCGCAGATAAAGTTTTTAAGAAGAATTAAATTAAAAATAATAAATTTTTCTAACATTTATTTGTTTTCCCCTATAACTGCATAATGTGCGGTTGTTTGGACATATTCAATCGCCATTTTCTCAAAAACTAACAAAGATGGGTATGGGATATAATACAGATTTTATATCAGGAATGACCGGTAGAATCCTAATTTAAAAAAATATACAGGGTGTTACATTTAAATTTTTTAAGTAACGTTATTAGAAAAGTCAATTTTCACAGCACTTCCGGTACAGCCGGAAGTGGTTTTATTATGACCTCCACAGATGGAGTATTTAAAAAGAAATACATTAAACATAATACACTTTTATAACATTAATTTGTTTTCCCATAAAACTGCATAGTGTGCGGTAGTTTGGACATCTTTAATAGCCATTTTCTCAAAAACTAGCAGAGATAGGTATAGGATATAAAATGGATTTTATATCAGAAATGATCCCTAGAATCCAAATTTTGAAAAATATACAGGGTGTTGGTGTATGGCGTTGGTTCTGATTCGGAACCCACGTTAAACTATAGGTCCCGCCTGGCTGACATTACGAAGACGTTAATGGAAGTACTTAACCAGACGTTAATGGGGGTGGTTCAATGGTTGTTATTTTCATAATGTCGGTGCTTGGACAGCGTTGACGAAACGGGGGGATAAAATGGTTTAAACATCTTTTTAAACCCAACACCCACGGTACCTAGTACTTGGGCCACATATAAGCCTTTAAGGATTGTCAAAACGATAAAAAATAGTACTACTACCGAGGGCAGTATTAAGGAAATAAATCATCAGTCATATAGTCATTACGATTTTAATAAGTAACATATTTCTAGTAGCTTCCTAATCACCCTAAGTTTTTAGGGATAACTTCTGGGTAACCTGGTATAACTTCACTGTGTAATTTGGCATAATGTCTATATTAACACTGCAAATAGTGTGCTAAAATGCCCTAAATTAAAAACCGCATATAAACTTGTATACTACTTTATACGAAATATAACTTTTAAATACATGTAGTTCGTATGTTTAGCAGTTTATTTTCATATATTTTTATTTTTTCTTTCAGGGCGGATACATTCATTTACAGATAGTTACATAGCCCAGTATATCAAAATAGGATATTTAGAGAAAGTGGAATCCAGGCCAAGAGTAAATGGAGCAATAAGATTTATTTCCAAAAAAGCGCATGCATTAGTGGATGCAAGGCCAGTTTTGTTAATGTATAACAAACGATGGCCATTAGATCAAGTCAAAGAAAATTTAAAAAATTTAATTAAATTCTATCAGATTGAGCCTGAGAAATGCTTATATGAAAAGTGGATAAAATTGCAGGAAGTCGCCCCGAAGAGGAGAAAACTATATGGTACGTTTCTTATAGAAATTATTAAATAATATTGTATTGGATTAGTGCGTATTTGGAATTTCAATTTTAAGAGCGTTTTGGGAAGAAATATATTTGTTACTTCCTAACATTAATTTTATGTTATAAGAGCGTTTTGGGTCTAGTTTATTTTAGCGCATAATTATCAGGTTAACGTTTTTATTAAACACGTCATAGCCAGATTTGCGAGCCAAGGCGGGTTTTATGCTATGATTAGGTAATTAAAATCACTTCAAAAAAGAAAACGTTTATGCGGTTGTGGCCTAAAGTTTTCATTTAAGTCGTAAAAAACATTGTGTGAATGGTAAGTGCTACGTAGTAAAATACGAATATTTTCAGTTGAGTTTAACTGTCAATCAGAATCATGAAAGACTTCTAAAACCAAATGTTTACAAAGACCTAGTAAAATTATTAGGATTATCTTATCTAGGCCCTAATAACATTACATTTTTTTAGAACTGGTTTTTAGAAATTTAGATTTAAAGAGGAATTGGTAAAAAAGGTTTACAAAAGTATTTTATAACAACAAATAACTGCTTGATTGCATGTATCGTGATCTAGTCAACCATCATATAGCATGTTCTTAAACTAAATTAATTGTGTTTAATAATAACACAACGCACTTATTCATCAACATTTATTATTATTTTTTTAATCTTAAAAAATATAATATGAGGTCTGTAAAAAAAAAGTTAATAGTGTTTTAACAACACCAAAACGTGTATTTTACAAACTAATTTTACAGTTAAGGTCTGCAAAATAATTGATTAAAAAATATGTTTACAGATTTTCGAAATTTGGAAATATAAAAAAGTTACGTCATATTTTAAAAAAATGGTGTATTTAAGGTTTTTTTTAAATATCCCAAAAGCATAAAAATCTAAAATCTCACCGAGAGTGTGATTAAGTTGCCAACAAAAGGTTTAGGCCTGTCCCAATTTAACTCGTCTACGTGCATCGTCATTTGGGACATATTGTATAAAGCCTCAGTTACTATCTTGTTTAAATGATACCCCCTGTATATTACTCAATTTTCGATTTTTGCTAAAATCTCTAAGCCCATTTAAAATAGCATATTCTAGAGGGTGCGGAAGCATAACTTCCTTTTATCAAAACTTAATAAAACGCATTGTATGAATCAGAAGGTTTTAATTTGGTTTTTACAATGTTGGTACCTACTTAAAGTTTTGTTTTACATAGGTTTGAAGAAAAAATCACGTAGGTGACGTCTCCCATTCTCGATACATTGAGTAAACCGATTTCTGGCGCGGCAGCATCACTTCGTTTTTTGATCAGGGGCGATTTGCAATGGCCGGCACGATACCCCGATTTATCCGCTTCTGATTTTTTCTATGGGGTTTTTTGAAATCCCATGTATATGTGAACTGTCCAAGGATCCTTCAAGATTTAAAGAACAACATCCAGGAAGAAATTGCTAAGATAACGCCTTCTATGCTTGAAAGAGTCATCAGAAGCGCCAGAAATCGATTTACTCAATGTATCGAGAATGGGGGACGTGACCTATGTGATTTGCTCTTCAAAGCCATGTAAAACTAAACTTAAGGTATACAACTGTACATCTATTCAGATAGTCAAAAACGTCAATTTTAAGGCGTTGCACACGTAGCAACTTTAATTTCCGTGTTGTGGCAACCTGCAACTCGCAAATAGTTGTTTTTAAGATTTTCATATAATCTTGAAAAACTGCGCAGACGTGAAAACTATACATGTGAGTTTCGGTTATCGTAACTTGTTTTCGGTTGCTAGAATAGGTGAAAAAATAAATATTAATTTGCCTTATCTAGCACCTGACAAATTTTAACTAGGTATGACAAGATTCCGCAACCGGCCACCATAACGCGTAGGCGACCCACTCCCTTGCCGTCTCGCGCAGCCCAGGTCCATAGTCAAACTGACTGGCGATCGTGGATTTTTAAGGTTTATTTAAAATTGCGGCAGACGTAAACTGGGTCCTTTTGTCGCAACAACCGGCAACCGCTTTAAAATGTCCACAGTTGCGTAAATTAAAGTTGCTCCTTGTGTAAAATATTAATTATACACTTCTTTTATTTTCATTATTTATTTCAATAATAACTTCATCTAAAAATTTACCAAAAATAATTAGTTTATTAAATAATTTAGGTAATCTCACTATACATCAGCTTGGTACTATGGACACTTTTGGTCAGGTTTTAATATACCAAATTACTATTAAAGTTTCCCAGTGATCAAAATTCTGAAACAAAGGGCTTACCCCCTTAATTCGCGTACTTAAAAAGACAATAAATTTAAAAAGTCTATTATATTTTTAAAAATATAATTATAATAAATTTAAAGAACTTTGGCTTAACATTCTATTTTAGCCAGAATAACTCAGCCAACATGGACTTCAAGTTGTTCAGGTAACAACTTATATAGTTTACTAGTACTAGTAGATTAAACAAATTATTAAAGAAAATTAGCTGGCTTAGGATCCTCTCTCTCAACTTAACCTTTGTAGCACTAGCGTGGATATTTCTGATTTGATTAGAATTGTAAATTTGGTAAAAAATTAATATATATTTTTTTAAATTTGACGCTCTACCTAATAAATAAACAAATTTCAAATATAACTTGACTTCATATTTATTATTTGTTTAAAACAGTTTTGTTTTTATTTTAGCAATTAAACTGGATCTTCTTGATGCTTTTGGAATGGCGGAAATAGATGTGCTTAAGGATATTATCAAAAAAGATCAAAAGTATCTGACAGAGAAGCAGAAAGAATTTCTATGCGATATGATATCCCATCAATTCGTTCATATACAAGGTCCAAAGAAAGTATACAAATGGCATCATGGTAAGGAATTTTAATTATTTTTTTCCTTAGTTTGCATATATATATATATATATATATATATATATATATATATATATATATATATATATATATATATATATATATTATTATATATATATATATATATATTTTTTTAACTGTCTCGTTAAAAGTAGACCAGCTTTTGTTTTGTTTAGATAAAGGTCACTCATTTCTTTAAAATTAATTGTAAACGACTTGAGCAAAGCAAATTAAAGTAAGAGTCTTGTCATTGGAACCTACATGTTGCAATGAAATTTTCAATGGCCCCCCTGCATAAAATGTCTTTTGAACTAATAACACTTCAAATTTCTTCCCTTTCCTATTAAAGATTTACCTACTAAACATTTTTTCTTAGATTTAAAGTTACTGGCCATTTAAATTTGACGTCAAACCAAACCCGTTGAGTTCCCATATTATTTTTTGCTCCATTCTTTTATTTCATTCAGAGAAAAAACAGAAACTCCAATCCAATCCAATTGAATATGCATATAATAAATGTAAAGGGTAATTACACCGTCAAACTCCATCGAAATTAACACATAAAATAACATAGCTTGGAGCTCTCTGTGTTCATTTATCGCTTAAGAAAATCACCTGGTATCATGATTGCCGACTTTTTAAACGAATGTAATACATTTTTTATTGTTGTAATCATGGTTACTGACTTTTTAAACCAATGCAATGTTCAGGTGTGTTTATCCAACAAAAAAAAAACAGTATTTTACTTTTTAAATAAACAAATGGAAATAACCCTTATCCATGTAATAAATATCGAAAGTGCTTCAATATCCGGATAGGCTCCGTTTGCTTCTCGTGACGTCAATATCGTTTAGGTATCAACGTTTTATATTTAAATTTTAAATGATTGAAGCTCTGTTATAAAGTTTAATATAAAAAAATATTTGGCAGAAGTATCACTTTGGGAAAAAGAGTTATTTAAGCAAAAAATGTGTGCTTGGGGCTTATTACGATTCCCACTGCAAAGTAAAGCGCGCGAAAATTATTACTTTTATCCTCACTTTTAACAAAGAGCCAGATAACTTACGTCACAATAAATGGTGTGTAAAAAGGGTTCAACTACATGTGTGTTTAAATATCAGTTAATAATGCGCAGTAAACACCATTTATTTATTTATTTATATTTCTTTATTTTAAATTACATTAGTACTACATTGATATGTAAGAACAAATATAAAATGAAATGACGTCACAAAAAAAACAACAGTAAATATTATACAAACTATAACTATACAAAAATCCCTCACATATTTAAATAATCTTCCATATTTTAGGGTTCTAAGACTATAAGTAATTTCCTTAACTTTTTCTTAAACATTTTTTCGTTTAATATGCTTTTAATGTTAACGCTAATTTATTATAAAATTTAATACAGGAGTAATAAGGACTTTTCTCAAATAAAGCTAATCTGTGAATAGGATAGTTGATATTACTTGTACGGGTATTGTGTTCATGTTTAACGTCAGTATTAAATTTATCTGTTTTTATAAAAAAACATAATTGCGTCAAAAATATACAAAGCATGCACAGAAATAGGTAATTGTCTAGAAAGTGGCCGCAAATCCGATTTTGACCAAATTTGGCATACGGGGGTTTTTTGGGGCGCTGATCACGAATCTGAAAAATAATATATTTGGCGGAAACGTTTCGTTTTCGAGATATCCATCATCAAACATAAAAGTCAAACTAACCTCATTTACACTATATTCCACCTTCTTTTTGTACACAATTCTTGATTTTTACACTAAAGTGGCACACAATATTTTATAAACACCTTTTAAAAACTTTTTTTGTTTATTTTACACCTTTTTCTTCATTCAATTGCCAAGTATCACTTTCAAACGGGGCGGCCATGTTTGCTTAAAAATTCCCTATTGTATACCTGGTTGCGGCGTTTGAAAGTGAATTTTTACAATTAAATGAAAAATAGGTATAAAATAAATATAAAAACAAATTTTTAAAAGGTGTTTATTAACTATTGCGTTCCAATTTAGTGTAAAAATCAAGAATTCTGTACAAAAAGAAGCGGGAATAGTGTAGGGTTGTAAAAAATCATGATTTAAAAAAAAATCAAAAATCGCGATTTTTAAAAAAAAATCATGTTTTTTTGATTTTTTTTTGTAAATAGCACAATCGAAGTTTGTAACGTGTCCTTATTCTTAAACATTCTCCTATCTCATAATATTTTTCGTTTTTATAAACTCTTATATTAAATATTTACCGCGAGAAAGCACTTGCACTTTCTTGAAAATTCCTGTCAGAACACGCAGATTTACCGGTCTACATAGAGGGGAGGAACGCGGACGGGCGTCATTTCCTAGTTAAAATCTGTGCGCGCGAGCATTGTTTTTACGGCTAACTGAAAATTTTGATATTGTGTAAAATATAAAATATAGTTTTTTGAATACGTCGTTTCGAAGATGTAGAAAGAAAGACCTTATCTGGCAGTTTTTCAAAGAAAAATCGGGGAAAGCGGAGGGAAAACCGGGATGTCGCGCTACATGTAAAAAATGTAATTTGGAAATGCAAGGATTGGTGGAGAGGATGAAAAAGCACTGGGAAAAATGTAAAAATGTAAATAATGAAGACATCGATACTATCGATACTTATAGTGACTCGTCATTCTCGTCAATGTTATCACAATCACAATCAGTTTTAACCGTAAGTACCTTTTTATTATTTGTTAATTTTTAAAAATGGTTTTGAAATATTTTTCCAATTTTCCATGTTTGGAAATTTTTAAAAACTTATTTTTACAACAATGTGATCAATGTGTTGGTTTCTGGTGCACTTTATGTGTCACACTAAACACTATTTGCAACAAAAAATTCTTGGATGAACAATATTTTCTGAAAAAAATACAATTTTTTTAATTTTTTATCCAAGTAACTATTAAGGTATGTAACTATGACAACACAACACCTTTTATTTCTCAAAAAAGTGGCTCATTCAACGATTTTTTATTTTTTGCTTTAAATTAAATCGATTCTATATTCTATATCAAACCAAACTAGAAAAATTATAAAATTCCGTGACACATAAAGCGCACCAGACCCAATGTGTTTTCTTAGATACTTTACATACGTCTATCATCTATGGACAATTGAAGCCTCATATTGTTTTTTTTTAATTGCAGGTACAACGTACTTCAAACATAAATACGTCACAAATTCAAACTGAACAAAACTTTCAGCAAGCAAGTACGTCGCACTCAGTTTCCCCTTCAATCCCAGTAAACAAAAAAAGAAAAGAATGTAATACTGACAATACTGACATTACTGACACAACTTCTTCTGGATATCTGATGTCTTTTGTTGTACGTACTAGTAAGCCTGCCAAAAATGAAATTAATAAGCAGATTGCCAGAGCCCTCTACGCAACTAATAGCAGTTTCATCTGCCTGGAGCAATCCGAAGTTAAGGGGTTGTCTAGAAGTAACGTTTGTCTTTCACTCGATGGATGGTCTAATGTGCATAATGAACCCATAGTATGTGCAACAGTTACTGCAGAAAATGGCTCCTCCTTTCTATTCGACACTGTAGATACAACTGGGCATTCACATACATCCGACTACCTAACAGAAATTGCAGCAACCCTTATAAACAAACTAAAAACCGAGTATGATTGTACAGTGAGTAGTTTCGTGACAGATAATGCAACTAACATGTCTGCAATGCGAAATGAAATAAAGGCATCTGATAAATTCAATGTAATAGCATATGGATGTGCTACACATATACTAAATTTATTATGTAAAGATTTGGAAATCGTTGATATAAAAGAGCATGTAGTCCAAATCGTAAAGTACTTTAGGAACAATCATTTTGCATCTGCAACATATGCCAAAGAAGGAGGCAAAAAACTAGTCATACCTAGTGATGTTCGATGGAACTCGCTTGCAGACTGCTTGCAAGTATTTACCGAATCATGGCCCATACTTTTTAGAATCAGTGAAGAACACAAAGAAAAGATTGACAGTATTATCAGGGAAAAAATTTCAAACATTCATTTAAAGAGAAGTGCTGAAGATTACCTCAAAATTCTTAAGCCAATTTCTATTGCCATAGATAGGTTGCAAAAGACCGACGCCACTATTTCAGATGTTGTAGAGCAATTTCAAATATTAGAAGATTACTTTGAAGAAACTAATCTGACATTACATCAACTGCAAAAATTGAAAAATCGATATAATATGTGTATAACCCCGTATCATTTGCTGGCATTTCTTATCGACCCAACGAAAACACAAAGTTTGACATATACTGAAAAAAATATTGCATTACAAACTGCAAAAGAACTGTATCCAGATAGTGGTTTATTACCACTAATCATCAAGTTTCTTGCCAAATCAGAGCCTTTAACGATATTATGTTTCAAGATGATATCCTAAAAGCGTAAAACCTATTGACTGGTGGAAATCACAACGAAACGCAGATATTATTGAAAAAGAACTTCCCATAATTACATAACTGCTCTGTGCAGCTGCTTCGTCTGCATCAGGGAGAGAGGATATTCTCAACATTTGGTTTAGTGCACTCTAAACTACGCAATCGATTAGGTACTGAAAAAGCTGCCAAACTAGTGTTTCTTTACAAATATTACAATTAAATTTGTTTTTTGTTTTGAATATTTTCTGCAATAATACTTCTATCTATGTGTTCTTGTGTTCTTGTAATAAATTAATTTACTATACTAACGTAATTTATTTTTGTTTCGATTTTTCTTCATAACCCAAATTATTTTTTTTATAATTTTTATTTTTGATTTTAATCATGATTTAAATTTAAAAAAATCAAGTGATTTAAATCGTGATTTAAATCGTGATTAAAATCAATTGATTTAAATCCTTGCAACCCTGAGTGTAAATGAGGTTAGTTTGCTTTTCAAGTTTGATGATGGATATCTCGAAAACGAAACGTTTCCGCCAAAAAAGGTTTTCAGATTCGTGATCAGCGCCCAAAAAAAAACCCCCGTATACCAAATTTGGTCAAAATCAGAGTTGTGGCCACTTTCTAGACAATTACCCAGAAATAATCCCTTTTTTTCTAAAAAACCCCCCTACTAGACTGCAAATACGACATTCTAAAACATATTTTGTATCTTTGAATTTAATGCCCAAAAGATCAAACCATATCTCATAGTGGACTCAAAATTTGCAAAGTACAAAGTTTTTCTACAGACACATGAAAATATTTTAACACAATACGAATACAGTAACACATTTTATTTAATCTTCAAGTTGTTCTATATGTCCTGACCAATTCAAGAATTCATCAATGTGAATACCTAAAAACTTTGTAATTTTTTCAACTGCTATTTGTTTATTATTAATATTAATTTCCTCAGGCTTATTATTTTTGTTGAGTTTAATCCTAAATACAAGAATGTTTGTTTTATTTTCATTAACCAACAATCTGTTTCTGTCAAACTAGTTTTTTGTTATTTTAAATATTTGATTTCCCCTCTCTACAAGACTAGGAATCTGGGATGCTCCCACTAACAAATTAGTGTCATCCGCATATGATGTTAATCTGTATTGAGGGTTTTCTACTTTGACATTTAAATCATTTGTAAAAATGATAAACAAAATGGGCCCTAAAATGCTGCCTAGTGGAATACCTAAACCACTTTGTAAAATGCGAGATTTGCAGCTCACATTATCCTGTTCTTTAACTACTCTTTGTGTCCTGTTACTGATATATGATTCAAACCACTTAAGAGCATTTTTCCTGATGCCATATAAATGCATTTTTTTAAAAAGGATATTTCTATCTAAGCAGTCATATGCTTTCGATAAATCTAGGAATATTCCCAATGCCTTTTCGCCACTCTCCAAATAATTCAAAACTGCTCGCGTAAACTGAAAAATAGCAGTTTGAGTGGATCTTCTTCCTAGTAATCCATGTTGGTTTACAGAAAAAATATCTTTCATAAATATCCTTAGTTGATCACTCATCACCAATTCGAACAATTTTAAATAACCAGGAGGTATGCTAATGGGCCTGTGACTATCAAATGCATTCATGTCTCCGTTGTTTTTATAAATTGGTTTTATTAAAGCCAACTTCAATTGATCAGGAAAAATACCCTCTCTGAGTGAGTTACTTATTATAAAACACATAACCTCTACAATCACTGGTAGCTGAGCTTTACTATACTTGTAGGTATTTCATCATTCCAGGGCTGTTTTTATTTTTAAGTTTTTTTTTTGATAACATTATGATTTTGTGAAACTAACCTTAATTTAAAAACCTTGTCATTTGGAATGATGTTTAAGTGCCAGTCTGTATTGTTAAGCTCTCTTAATAGATCAGGTACTATATTTAGTAAATAGTCATTGTAGTTGTTTGAAACTTCCTCAGCATTCCCAGTGATTGTAGATGCCCTTGTCTTTGATTTACCTGCTATCTTTCTATAAATAGACCACATACATTTATTCTTATTATCAGAACTCCTAACTCTCTTTTCATATTTTTCTGATCTACACGTTACTAACACATTATCATATTCTTTCTTTACATTTTTATACATTTCATTGTAGGTATTATTTTGTTGTTTTAATATCAAAAGTATATCTAATCCATTTTTTAAATCCCTTACTTGTTCATTATTTTTAAATAAATATTCTTTTTTGTTTTTGATGTACCAACTTTTTACGAAAACTGTGATTGAAAATTGGTATAAGTATATTCATAAGAGCGAACCACTGAATATTTACATCAGACTTGTCAGTATTAAAAACATCTAACCAATCTGCCTCTTTTATATTTTAAATGAAAAATTTCTTATTTTCTTCTGAGAAGATTTTGTTGTAAATTGAATTTACATTTTCTTTTTTATTTCTAAAAATGACTTTTTGAGCAGTATGATCTGAAATAACTGCGTTTATCATGCTATTTTTAATAAAAGGAATGTTTATATTAGTAAAAATGTTATCTATACAACTAGTTAACCTTATATTTTTCGAAATGGTAGGATAAATTTGAAATTAATTCATTATTGTTAAAAAAAATCTTTTATTTTTATTGTTTTTAATTAGTTCTATAGTAAAGTCACCTGCAAGGAATATATATTTATGTTCTTCTATTACTTCTGATAACAGCTCCTCCATTTTTTGAAAAAATACACTTACATCGCCCTTAGGGAGCCTATAAATTGCAATCACAATATACTGTTCACTTTTCATCGTACATTTCACAGTCGCACATTCAAATTGTCCACTTACTGCAAACCGATTTAATTTTTTCCGAACTTTAAATTTTATGTTGTTTTGCACATACACTGCTGAACCTCCATATCCTCCAGTTCGACAAAAAGCTGTGGCCAGTTTAAAATTGTTTATCACATATGTTTGTAAATGTTCTGGCTTTTTCCAGTGTTCTGAAATACAAAGGAATTTACATTCTTCATAATCCTCAAGTAAGTGATTTAACTGATCCAAACTATTTCCAATAGATTGTACATTTTGATGAAGGATACTAGAGTTTTCAGTGTCTGCTTTTTTTATTTTCTTTTCACTGTCAGTGGGAAATGACATTACATTCCTAGTTTGGGGTAAGCTTGTGTTTGCTACAAAAAATGTGTGTTATTACTGCTTTCGTAATTTGTATGTTGTTTCAGTTTTTCTATTTTTTTTTTTTTTGAAAAAAGCCGGACACTTACGATCTCTTGCTGAGTGCATGCGATCTTTTATACTTAAACATTCACAATTTGCACAGTTCAGTGGAGTATTTTCGGGACATTTATAGCTTTCATGCTTGTCGCCACATTTGTAACAACAGAATTCTCCCTTACAGTACTTAGCGACGTGTCCAAAATAGCAGAATTTAAAGCACATTGTAAGGTTTAGATACTCCTGTATGTAAGCCTAAGTTTTCATTCTTTAACAGCCATTTGTATTATCCAATTCTCTTTTCTTTGATTTCTACATTCCGTTCAGGTAATTACTTTTACGTTTTCGTGTACATTTTCGCCAAAAATTTCTTTGATTTGAGGATTTTCTTGAATAAATTCCTTGACAAACCTATTAGGTTCATATCCCTTCTCTTTTCCAGTTATCATTAACATTGGGTCACCATTTTGTAGATGCTTAGTTTGTGGGTCATCTCGATTTTTAAGAGCATTTTCAAGTATGTTTTGCTGAAAAATATCTTGACATTCCACTATTATACCCCCACTCTTTGGATATCTAATGTTTTTAAAACATTGTTTATTTTCACTAGAGAGATTTTTTTTAACTTCTTTTAAAATAATTTTAGAATCACCATTATTTTTGGACTTCATGCGTGTTTCATATTTTTTCACTTGTGGAGGAGTTGTCCATTTTTCATTATTTTTGTATTATTGCTGATTCTTGGTCCATCTAGTTTTAATATTGAACTATAAGTTTTTTCTGTTGGTATAGGTGGGTCAGGAGTTTTTAGTTGTGATACTCTTAAATCCTTGTTTGTTTTATTTATTACCGAATCATGTGAATGTGGGACACTTGTTCTTTTTGTTCATTGTTTGATGTAATAATATATAATTCTGCTTTTCTAACTGTCCTACTTTGTACGCTAGGCTAGTAACAACTGAGTGAGTTTTAAATGCGGCTGTTTTCACATCTAATACATTATTTTTAGTTGGATTATTATTTTGCGAAAAACTATAAATAGTTTCTAGGGCACCAATAATGCTGTGAAGCATGCTCTCAGTGTCAGAAATCGTTTGATGTGATGATTCTTCTGTTTCCATTTTTTTAGAAATTTTATCATTTAATATCGATATACTTTTTGTTTTAGTCGTGTTTTCATCTTTTAAATCTTGGATTTTCGGTGATTTAAAAATTTCAACAGTCTTTTGTTTAGTTGAGGTCTCATCATTAGCTTGTTCATCTTGCAGATGTTTACAAATTTTTTGTCTTTCGTATAGTTCTTGGGGACTTGTTTCAGATCTTTGTCTCTTCGGGTTGCTTGGATCATCCTTGTTGTTTGGTGGTGTCCTTGCAATTGATAATCTTTGTTTAAAAATAAAAACCTCGTCTAATTTTTCAGAAACGTTTATATTTTGTTATTTTTATTCCGGTCGGCATCTACATTATCACTTGAATTTGTCGGGTCGTCATTATCTGAGGATTTATTTTTTTCGTCCGGTTTGTTTCCATTTTTAAATACGATGATTTTATTTATTTCTTCTAATTGTAAGGTTAGGTTTGTTGTTGATCCTATTGAATGGCACCGGTTGAATCTGGTTTTTTCTGAAAGCTTTTTTTTAACTCCCCATTTTTCTTCATCACTCTTTTTATCCATTTTATTGGTTTGGCACTTTTTTAATATTTTTAATGTTGTAATGTGTTGTAATTTTCTTGGTTAAGGCAGAACGGCATCGTTATTTTCTTAAGAGGGTATTCTAGTCTAGAAAGTTGAAATAATCGATTTTTTATATTTCGATAGTTTAGATATTTAAGAGTATCTCCTTAAAAGGATTTTTTAAAATAAATTCAAATTATTTTAAAAGGTATAACTAAAGTTGTTGTTCGGCGCAATGAAGCTAGAAGCGAAAGTTCTGAGTATTGAGCTTCAAATGCTCAAAAATAAGGAAGAAGTGCTAGTATTTCGAAAAGAAATTTGTTAAATATTTAATTTGAGGTAGAAGAAAGCTCGATATATGCAGCGATATATTCAGCGATTGCTGAACAAAGAAATTTAAGTTATATGTACTGTTCTATCTTTTAGACTACCTGAAACCTAACTTTAACTCTAAACGCGTTTTTCTTGAAACCACTGTTTTCAAAACGTTTGTCACAAAATCTTAAGTTTTAATTTACCGATTTTCCTGAAAGTAAGCATGAGTTTTCTTTATATCTCTCTATGGCAGGAACCAACAGAAAATTGAAATTTTCAATTTTTACTATTTTTCAAAATTCGGAAAATTTAAAAAATAATATGTTGGCGGAAAAAATATCATTTTTTAATTTTTTTTTTAATTTCTTCCATGACATTTGTTCTGATGAAAAATCTTCCATTTTTTAATTTTGCAGAAGACCAGAATAGATGACACACGCTGTTTCTTCCTCTACTTTAACAGCGTTTAACTTTGTAAAATATGTTTTATCTTTTTGTGAATTCTTAAAATAAATGATAAAAAAATGAAGAGCGAAAATAATAATTGCTTTTTTATCGACCGTCAAAAAACGCCCAAAATTCGGGCTTCTAGACTAAAATACCCCCTTAATATATTATTTTGTTGTTAATTTTATTACCTATATAACCTTATACTTAATTTTTTTTAAATTGAATCAAATTTTTAAGGTTTGAAAGCTTGTGGTTTTTTTACACAACTGTTTTAACCTGCTTATAAAATTTTTAAAAATTTCACTACCTCCGCTTCTCTTTCTAGCACAGAAAGCGATTCATCGTTGATTTTGGAACGTTATGACCATTTGAATAACAAAAAGTAGTAAGCCGAGTATCCCAAATAAAACAAACTGAAACATGAATCCGCCACAAAACTATAGAACATATTAACATTTATTTAACCTTAACATGACATGTGAATTGTCATGTTAAGGTTAAATCCGGGAGTATATCCGTTTGTCATTTGTATTCCTTGCGGAATTTTGCAGACGTTTCGCCAAGATCGCACTTGCATTTTCAATGCTCTCTAACTGATGTCAGAAGATTCACTAACATTATCTTCTGCATAAAATTGAATTTTGTTTTTTATTCGTAAAAAAATACTAAAAGTTAAGAAATTTTTTTGGCCTTGCATAAGAGTGCTTTTGCCACAAATTAAGAATTAGACATATACTAAGTGACATCGAAAGTGCAACACCCAGAATTATTTATTGAAATTTGATAAAAACTTGTAAACTTATTTCCTATCATTGAAGTTAATGCTGATAACATTTTAAGGGCATTCCAACCGGTACTTTTTTTTGTAAAGGACTTTTTTGTCGTATTAGGATCCAAAAAATATGAACATGTTTACCTAATAATCAGTGATTTTTCTGTGTTGGATTTGTTTAGTTCCATTTGTTTTATTGTTGTTTCATTGCATTATCATGTGTAAAGTTAGCAGACGCCCTAATTTCACTCAACTTTCCGAGTTTAAGAGGGGTCGGATACTCGGGTTACGGGAAGACAGACTACAGAACGACATGATCGTTATTTGAGGCAACTAGCACTTATAGATTGATTTTCCACAACAAGGGCAGTTGCGAACCAGTGGTTTGATGCTGTCGGAGGAGCAATATCAATGAGGATAGTTTATCGCCGAAGAAGGTTTTTTGGACTGTTTTCATACCGTTCCCATCTTGTACTACCTCTGACCCCACAGAATCGTCGGCAACGATTGGTATAGAGTGGGGAGAGACTTAAATGGAATATGGAGTAGAACTCAGTCGTGTTCAGCGATGGGTCCAATGTCTGCTAAGCACACATGATGGCCGTGTAAGAGTAGGTAGGTAGGTTTAAAGTGAGTGGGTATAACACCGATCGGTCTATTGTGGCTCACACCCTTTTATATTTCTCCCACCAGGTCCAGACTTTTAATAAATCTGATGATCCTGTTGGGAGAGAGATCTTTCACCTCCCCCGGCAACAAGGTGTCATTGCCGAGGATTGCGAATCTTAGTCGTGCCATTACTGGGCACGAACACAGTATGTGCTCTGCCAATTCATCCCCCTCCATACACATGCGGCACTCGGCGTCTTCCGCTAGGCCGATCTTGTGCATGTGGTATTTCAATCTGCAGTGTCCCGTGTACAGTCCCACTAGAGTTTTAAGGTGTAAGAGTAAGGAGAAGACGTGGTAAAAGACGGAACGTCCAAAGTTTCATCGAACGGCTATGGAGCCTACTGGTAAACTATATAGTACACGTGGACTTAATGTCTAGATGTCCCAAACCTTTGCCAAAACTTGTAAACCATCAACCAATTAGAAACGTTATACGCCAGAGTTCAGCAAATAGCTGCGAATCATAAAAGTAGTTGTGTAGAATGGAGTTGTCACATTTTCTTTGCGTTGAATCAGAAACTGCCGGTTTCATAAAAAAATTCTCTTATTTGATGCAATCTACTATAATCAAATCTTAAGTCAGCAATAGCCTCTAGGATTCGATAATAATTTAATATATCTAGTGGTTTTCTTTTTCTTAGAGTTTTATTTTTTCTGCATGTGGTGAAGGCAACTGTGGTCTTTTTATAAGCTTGAATAACACCGACGGTGAAAGTCTTGGTTCCTAAACATATGCTAAGTTATTTTTGATTCCGACTAAAGTAGTGGAATAGGCTCTGGGTTTACTTTATCCTTTAAAAAACAATATACAAGATAATTAAAGAAACAATAAAAACAAATCAGGAAATATCCGTAAAATTTTTGATAATGTAAATGGTAACAATTATATTTTATTCTTTTTGGTTGACATAATTATAATAACCTAATTTTCAATAGATAAAAATTGTTATTATTAGGCAAGAAAAGTAACCTATTGTTTATCTATCTCAAACAAAATAAGTACCAGAACAGGACAAAAAGTGAATTTTCTATTGAAGATCTTAACACTGCATCGATTTTTGTACCAACATTGGTTGTTAAATTGTAAAGGAAGATTCTACAAGACGTACAGACGTAAATATTTATAAATCATAAATTAGGGGTGCATAAACAACTAGTATGTGGTTGTTTAGCCTCAAAATATATTTTTTTTACAGGTGAGTCGGACCAATAACAGATATTTTAAAAGATGTGATATATTTTGGTGGTTGTTATATTTTTGACAGGTGTCATATTGTTAATAGGTCTTTGTAAGGATTATATAATTTTGACAATCATTATGATTTTAAAAAATGTCACTCACAGACATATACACGCACGCACCAAATAACCACAAAAAGGTTTTTTCTTTTTTTAAGAACTTTGAAACGTCGAAAAAACGAAGAATTGTAAATTGAATACTTTCATCCGTATATTCCATTTTATGCCAAGGATAGTAAACAGGGATTTTGTTTGGTGTTTAGCTTTTATTTGTAATAAACCGCCGGACTAATTATCATACATAATGCTAACAAAAAAAAAGCTTTTGGTCCATTAAGATATTTTTTTGCTTTTCTCTATAATACAATAAAAAACTTTTTTTTTACAGGTTTACTTCAAGGAATGACGATATTTTTTTGCTTTTCTCTATAATACAATAAAAAACTTTTTTTTTACAGGTTTACTTCAAGGAATGACTCTATCCCCTATTTTATGTGAACTCTATCTTAGCTATTTAACTTATAATAATATCAAGCAATTTAAGAAACCCAATACTTTAATCCACCGAACAGTGGATGATTTTCTTTTCGTGTCTACATGTGAAAGTGACATTTCTGAGTTTGAACTAGCAGTTCTTCGAAAATTTGTAATAAATGAGAATAAAACTGAAAAATATTTATGTACAGGCGAGGATTCCCACTTGGTCTTTTGTGGAAGAGTTTTTAATATGGCAACAAGGGAAATCTCGAATTCATATGCTTTTGAAAAGAACACCGAAATGAGAATTAAGTTTAAATTTTGGAATCCGAATACTTTGTTTCCAGTGGATAAACCATATGAATTTATTATAAATTCAATGAAGTAAGTTAGTTTCATTTCAAAACACCTATTTGCAGTAGCAGCTCGTTAGACGCAAAAAATATATGATCCATTATTGTGCATAATAAAAAACAATAAATGTGTAAATAATTTAATATAAAAGTTACCTGCGATTTTACTGACTTATATAAGCCTGTCCCAGGATAGGGGATCAAATAGGACAAGTAGTCCAAAAATTTTTAAATGTAAAAACAGCGTTTTGGGGTTATTAAATTCACTTAAATAGGTATTATACAACAAAATTGGGAAAAATCGCCACTAATAAAGTACCTTTAATTTAAAACTTTTTTTTTAATATTTTTTTTTTCTTAAAATACATTGTTACGAATTAAAATTTGTGTTATCATCTGGATAGCCCAATCAAATTGTCATTCAAAATAGGGCCCAAGTAAGCATAAAATAGGCTATTTAGTTTTATTGTTTTAATTGTCCTATTGGGTTGCTAATAACAGTAATCTGTGGTTTCTCACCAAAATTTTTAATGGAAAAACTTTTGGAGGCCCAAAAACCACGAATTTGTTTAGACTTTTTTCGATATATCTCGAAAACTAATAACCCTATCAATTTTTTTATTCTGTACCTTTTTAAAGAATATTAAATTTTCTATAATTTTTACTAACTAAAGTCTCTTCTAACTCTAACAGCAAGCGAGAGATTCCTCCTATTAACTCCTACATATTTCGTTATAACTCGTCCAAAGTACTCGTATTATAAGAATCATAAAATTGATTATGGTTGACTTAAAAAAGCCCTAGCTTTGGTTCTTAGAGTGAAGGAGGGAGGGGCGTAGGTAGGAGGGAGGGGTGACGCACAGTGTTACGATCTTATGGTATGACGGGACAAAAATCATAACTCTGATTACACCAAATGCAATTTAAAAACAAAAAAAAATGATTTCTACAGCCCATCGCTTATGCTTTCTAAGGGGTTTTTAAAGTTTTGGTGCCACGAGTGGGGTATACAGTGTGTCCCTAAAATAACCTATAAATTCATTCAAAATTCGCTTGTTTTTTTTTCCGAAAAAACGCTTGGATCCGTCAATTTTTTATTTTCGTTGGCGTTTTTTGGCATGATAATTTCATGTATACAGTGTCGCCAAAATAAAACAGAGCTTACATAATTTTTTAAAATTGAAAAATAAAACATATTATAAAACTACTTAACATAAAAACCAATTTTTAAAATAAGCAATAGCTTGCAAAACAAAATAAATAATTAAAAGTAAAAAATGAATAAAATTTTGGGCTAATTATTCTGAATCAGAACTACTTGATTTTTTAATAAAATTTAAGTTAGGAAAAATCTAAAGAAATAGGGGAATCCACAGGATTTTTATTAAACACATACTTTTCTAAGTATAAATCAAGTTTGGTAGAGCATTCCTTAGATTTAAATTTTCTGAGGCTAGCTAAATGGGGATCGGATGTTAACAAAAGCGTTCTAATTATAGCAGATTTCTAAAGCACTTACGGGCATTATTAATCGACATTTTTTGTGTCTTGTTTCCAAAGCATCCTCCGAAAGCTGACTAACTGGTAAGTCAAAAAATTCGATTATATCACCCCCGTGAACTAATACCTTATGAACTGTACTGGGCATATAGTACCAATTATACAATGATACATATAATGCTCTTGTCTGATCTAATACGTTTATTTGTATTAATTTTATAGCCAGATGCTATAATTTTTAAAATTAAACAAATTTTTTTTATTAATTCACAATGTATTAATGTGATTTCTGCACTTATTTGTGCGTTATGGAAAAAACGCCTAGCAGTATTTCCATCATTTGTGGAGCCATATTCAGCCTAGGTTTATTAATTATTAGACCAATTCTAGATTTAAATTCATTTTGGATTTTTTTTTGTTGTTTTCAAATATTTTTTTTATTTTCTTATAAAAGTAAGTAGATGTATACTAAGAGAGAAGATGGAGGCGGAGGAGGCGAATAATGAACAAAGAAGAACGACCGAGGAGGAGGAGAATAATGAACAAAGAAGAACGACTGATGAGGCGAATGAGCACAAAAGAAACGAAGGAGGCGAATAATAGCACAAAATAAACGAAGGAGTAATGGGGCGAATAATGAACACAAGGAAGAACGACCGAGGAGGCGAACGAGTATAAAGAAGAACGACCGAGGAGGCAGATAAAAAGAAGGCGATGTCTGTTATTTCAAAGTTCAATGTCTTTGTATTTAGATTTGAAGGTTATCTCCACTAGATTTCTATAGAAGAGAGGCACGTTCTCAGTACTTCTTGTTAAAATTATTAAAGCTAAAGTGTGCTGAAATAAAAGTACAAAATATTTAAATGTTATTAAAAAAGTTATGAAAAGTAAGCGAAAACAAAATAGCCCTGTAAAGAAGAAAAACCAAAAAAAAAAGTTTAACTGATTACCTTTTTGTGAAAAAGAAAGTGCATTTACAAGTGGATAATACTTTAGAAGAATGTCCAATTTGTCTGTGTGATATAGAAGAAAAAGATATAGCCTACTCAAGAAATTGTAATCATATCTTTCATTTAACCTGTTTAATGGAATGGACAAAGTTACGTTCAATCAGTTCAATCATACCAGTTCAATGTCCAGTGTGCAGAATAGAATATGATACCATTACTTACGACTTTAAAAATAAAGTGATGTTCTACGCTTTAGATCGGTTCTTTTCGACATATAAAGAATAAACAGAAGTGCAATGTCAAATATTATAAAAAGTGAGTTAAATAATGCAATTGTTGTGTTGTATAATATACATATTCTTGATGCAATGAGAAGTAGACCATCATAATATGTACATTTTCATAATCAAATGATGGAAATTTTTGAAAATGCAATTGATGTATGTAATCGTTATTTCGTTAATTATAATATATTACATTTTGTGAGTGAAATGATAAAGTTAGGATTTTGCAAAGACATTTTAAGTTTAAAAGAGCTTATTGAAGATCCAGTGGCATTATCAGAAATTTTATCTTTTGAAGCGTTATTTGTAGAAGAATAGAAGTTATAGTTTAAAGAACAATGGAACAATTTGTGAAAAAAATATATGAAGACTTTTTAATTTCCGAACAATATTCTCTATTTATGGCTTTGGCAGGCGATGAGTCTGCCGAAGCTCAAGATTGGGAACACTATTTTAAGTATATGAAGCATGCTGCCGAGTGTGCTAAAGTTATAGAAATATGTAGAAATTATTTTAAAACAAAAAACGAATCTGTGTTTATATTTGAAATTAAGAAATTAGGAATAGAATAGAATATATATAGATAATATTTAGTTGATTTAGTTTAAATATTTAAATAGTGTACTTATATTTAACCATTTAGTTTTAATAATTTTAACCACTAGTCAAATTTTATATAAAAGTTAAAATGTAAATAAAAATCAAAAAATAAAATTACATCTTTTATTTATTCATAAAAAACATATCATACAGAAAAAATACATTTGAAAGTGCACACATAGCTGGAGACTTTGAATGATGAAAACAAAGTGGATTAGTCCTAGCTAAAGTAGGTTGTTCATCTAATTCAATTACAGTTTTGTTTGTATATTTTTTAATATAATTTGCCTTTTCACATCCTTTAACGTAAACGAATTGAACATCTTTGGTAATTTCTTTTATTATGGCGGAGAAATGATGAAACGGAGTATATCCACTATTCCAATGTATGCAATGATAATTTTTCATTAACCATATAGCTTGTTTATGCGCCTCAGGTGAAAGCAAATTAAGGGAATAAGGTTGTTTGAAAATAAAATGACTTATTTTCTCTCCATCATAAGCAGCCAATTCCTTTGGTAAAAATTTATTTTTTTCGTCTTTGAATCCTTGAATATCCAAAACCAAGTTCATAATTTTAAATCAGAAAATTTCTTAAACATAAATTGTTTCTTTCTATAGTGTTCAATAAGTTTGTTGAGATCTTTTAATTTTTTTATAAAATCATTTATTTTCTGATTAAATTGTGATTCCATTAGCTGTTGTTGTTTCATCAAGAAAAGTGTTGCAACTGATTTAGCTTGTTGATTAACTTTACTTATAATTGCTTAATAATTTTAGTAAGGGGATTATAGCTAAAAACTTTATCATGCATAATAAGACAATATGCTGACGTATCTTTGTCTAAATCTTTATTAAGTTCAAATTCAACTCTCATTACTACAGGACCTGCCTGTAGTGACTCTTTTTGATGAGAACAATTTATATACACAATAGGTGCTTTTCTTTTAAATTCAGAAGGATCAAAAAGTGGTTCTTCAGTTTTTTCATAATAAGAGCTTCGAAATTGCGAATACATCTCGTATAATGTAGCAAATTTGTTTTTACTTATATCTAGAATTAAATCGTTGTAGGGATATCTATCAGAGTTTAAAAATACCTTAATGTTTCTTAAGTTAATATCGTCAAATTCACTAACATTTTTCGACTTATCATTCCATCTGCCCTGTTGAAACGCCACAACCACATGTCGAGGTGTTTCAACCCTTGTAGAAGTTTTAACGGGCCAATTGTGTCTAGAGGTCTTTAGCAGTTCAGGATATTCAATTAATTCCCAACTTCTAAAACCTATTATTAAATCAATATTTTTATCGACAAGTTTGGTTAATTGAAGTTCTTGTGGAATTGCAACACTTATGTGTGGCATATTCCAAGTAAGTTTATTTAATGTAATTTTTGGAATCTCGGTTGGATCAGTGGTTATTATAGCATTATTGTCTGAATTATCTCTAACAAGAATCAATTCTTGTCTTGAATTTAATATAATTTTTTTAAAATCTTCAAAAAACCCCATTAGTGTGCTAAGCTTAATGCAGACATTAAAAAATCCAGTATTTTCATCTACTACAGTACTTTGAACTTTGGGAGACCATCCTCCATTTTTTAATTTAGTAGATTCGTTTTCATTAAATGATAGATATCCTTTTAGAGTCGAAGTTAAACCCACATTTCTAACTGAATCTATAGTAACACCATTTAATTGATACCTTATTTCCTTAAAAAGAAATGCTAGTCCATTATTAACAAGGGTACAAGTTTTAGAGGGAGTTCCGTCAGCCTTTGTTAATTTTCCTTCAATGTAAAGAAAGCTTTCGCAAGGAAGAGTATATTTTTCAATCTCATGAACAGGGATTATTATTTCATCATTATTATCTAATTTTGTTGGTAAATAGGGTTCATAGCAATGTATTTCTGAATGTGTAATTGAATTATCAATAAAAAGTTTTTCCGTTACATTGAGAAAATTCATATTAAAATTTCAAATCCTAGAGACTTGAGAAATTTTCGATTAGCACTTGTTAACTGTTTGATGTTAACACGTGTACTAAACTTTGGAGATCTATGTTTAACTTTATTATATGATTTTGATTTTGGTAAATTTAAATGTTTATTAAATAGAATAACCATTTGAATTTAATTTTTTAACATGCAATCTAATCGTTACTGTTTCGTTTCTAAAATTAACCAAGTCGCCAACTTGATCTAATATTCTAACAGTTATTTTATCAATTACTTTGACAGTGACAGGGAAATAAATAATATTTTGAGGACTTTCAATAATTTTAAATCCTGGTGGAACGTCAGGAAAGAATTGATGAATAATATGAACAGGTCTACCGTTCAAGTACGAACCTTCTGCAATACTACAGTCTATATTAAGAGAATTTACTTTTATAATTTCTGCCGGAAAGTCGGACTGTACTCTTATATTATTTCAAGAATAGTTTGATCTTTAAATCCTAATATTTTACCAATACTACCTTCTTTAAATATTATATTCGTAGAAGTGACTATTTCAGACTGCAATGTATTATTATTAGCTACTAATTCAAAATTAATATCTATTTTTTTAAACTGATCTTTTAAGAATCGATTTATATCACTTATTTCGTAACTACCAGATGGTATCTCAAGAAAGTCATTCCCTACACCATAATAAATCTTGTTATTTTTTCATCGATGTTAGGAATTGCATTAAAAGTTTCAAAATTCGTTAAACCTATTACATATTCTGAATTTGGGTCCAAATAAATTGGAGGATTAAAATTTGAATGAAGTATAGGTTCATTAGATGAGAGAGCAATCGTAAACGACATAATAATAACAATTACTAAATTAAAATGATAATATCAAAACGGTTAGCTGTTTTTATAAAGAAATAATAGACATAGTTGCCCACAATTTGAAGAATTGTATGATTGATAGGAATCATGGTTATAAATTACATTATTTTTGCTACCATCGCTAAAAAAATATGTTATTAGTTCTTTGGGAGGTCTTAAATTTCCAAAACTGTCAAAATAAATTATATTTTTATTATTTTTTATATAGGCTGTCCAATGAGTACCTTTACCAGTGCTATTATCTAAATTTATAATTCCAGTTTCAAACTTATTTATGATTTTTGGTAATTTATTTCGCATAAAAACTCCTCGAAAGTCGGGAATATTTAGTTTCTTAACATATTGTTTTAAATCAATATTTGAAAGAGGTCTGCGTGGTAGCGAATTTATCAGTTTTTTGAAGGTTTTAAGTATAATCCACAACCTGTTTTATAAGGACGTAAATAAAGCCCTTTACCAATAGATTGTTGTTCTATAACCTTATTATGTCTTTTTTGCTCTTCAAGCCTAAGTGCAGCATTTTTAGCAGCATTTACAGCTGACGCAATCCCTGCGGCGCTTCCACTTAATGCCCCTAAAGCTGATAATCCAGCAAACAGTGGAATTAAGGGTAATAACCCTCCAGTTTTTGGAAGTGGAATAATCCTATTTTTTGGTTTTTTAACTTTTAATTTTTTAATAAATGATAAGGCATCGCTGGCCGCACTTTTTAAATTTTTATATTTCCTTCCAAGTATTCCTCTTTTCGCTTTTTGAACAGCCGATTGAAAAGATATTTTTGATAATTTATTTTTTCTTTTTCTTAATTTAATTTTTCCTCCGGATTTACGCACTCCCATACCTAGTTTAGATTTTGTTTTCATTATTCCAGTTATTCCCAAAGCAGCTAAACGTTCCCCTAATGTTGAGTCACTAGCCTTAAACCTATCAAACGCTTTCTTTGCTAAAATTTGATCAGCAATATTTCGATGTTTTACATCAAGATATTTATCATAAGCTATGTCATGTTCTTTACAGGCTTCGTCTAAAGGATTCTTCCCAAAATCCCCTCTGGCAAGTCTTTTTTTAATTTTGTTCCTGGGCCACAAAAATTATATGACGGTATATGCAATTCAAAAGGTAATTTATTAATAAATATATTAATGAACCTATCAATATTTATATATGGTTTCATTAATTTGCTACAGTATATATATATATATATATTATATATATATTATATATATATATATATATATATATATATATATATATATATATATATAACATACTTATAACTTTTTAACATACTTAAATATATAGGGTTGCAAGCAAGTTCTCAGTTTTAATTAAATGTGGATCGAAAAACAAGATTTTTCTTTACCTGTTTATAATCATGATTTGGATATAAATAATTTTAGAAAACATGGTGAACTTTTTGGCGGATCTTCAAAAAGGGCATTAATAGTTGGACCATCCGGATGTGGAAAAACTAATGTTATAGTAGCTCTTCTGGTAAACGATAAAGGCATTCGTTTTGAAAATTTATATATATATTCAAAATCATTGTATCAAACAAAATATGAATTTTTAAGGAAAATAATGAAACCCATTAAAGAAATTGAATATTTTGAATCATCATGTGAAGAAGATATAACACCACCTGCAGAGGTTAAGGATAATTCAGTTATAATATTTGATGATATTGTTTGTTGTAACCAAACCATAATGCGCGATTACTTTTGTTTCGGACGACACAAAAATACCGATTGTTTTTACTTAAGTCAAACTTATTCATCTATTCCGAAACAACTTATTAGAGATAATGCAAACTTGTTAATTTTGTTTAAACAAGATGCAACAAATTTAAAGCATATATTTGAAGATCATATTAGTACCGATATGACTTTTGACAAATTTAAAGAACTATGTAGTATGTGTTGGCAATCTAAATATGATTTTGTTGTAATCGATAAGGATTCCAATTTGAATTCCGGACGATATCGAAAGGGTTTTGACAATTTCATTCATCTCTGAAATTATATATAACCAACCTAAATATAATTTTAACTCATTGTGGATCCTGATTTTTCCTTATTAACATGAACAGAAAGGAAGCGTTGGAATTAATAAAAGCTCGAAAGGCTGTTAAAAAAAAATATCAAGCCCTAAAGTTTGATATTGCCGAAACACAAAGCAGACAAGCACGAGAGTTAAAGCCAATAACTGAACCCTTGCAAGAATTAATTAAAACTATTAAATTGGAACCGTTACTTAAAAAAGAACCTCCTTCCCCAAAATTATTTTCTACTCCTATGGCTGGTGAAACTAGTTTTTTCCCAAGAAAACAGATAAAAAACGGAGACAAACAAATATATATCAAAAATATCTACCATCTGACATGCCTTCATTTTTAACACGCGAAGATACGTTTCAAAATATGGATGATGAGGTATTTCAAGATGATCAAGATATAACACCGCGCAGATTAAGTTCTACAAGAATCTCTCCAGACGAGTCAGAGCCAACATTAAATGAAGAGAGAGAAAGCATGAGACAGAGCATCAGTAATTTAACGCAAACCCCTGCATATGATGCTTATCTTGAAGGATTTCATCCCCTTGTTAGGTCCTATGTAGACTCAGCTATTAAGGGAGAAAGAGATTTAGATCATAAGCATGGTTTTACTCATGACATTCAAACCGAAAAATGGAATATTGGAAAAACTAATGTGGACTTTGACAACGAAAATTTAAAGTTATTGGGTTTGACTTATAAGGGAACGCCAGGATTGTATGAACTCCTTTTTTTTAAAGATCCTAAAGGTTACACAAAAAAAGATCTTGATGAATATATGGATATTTTAAAACGAACAAACGCATATAGAAGAAATTATGATCCAAATGAGCAGGTTCAGGGTACATCAGATTTAAAATATTTAACAATAATTAAACCGTTTTTGATAGAAAAGAAAATTATTAGAACCGCAAGCAAACCTAGTTTATCTAGTGTAAGCAGTTTTGCAAAACCCCAAAAACCATTGCAGAGAACGCGCTCGGCTAGACTATTTGAAAAAAATGTGACCGGAAAAGGAGCAATGTTAAATTTATCTCGAAATAAGATTGATTACGTTTATTTCGATGATATAAATGAGATAGTGGAAAGATTAAAATTACTAGTAGCATCTCAAATGGCAGGTCACACAGGACATAACAACGAAATTGTCTCTATTATCGAAGAACTGAAAGAAGCAAAAGTTATTATATAAATGAGTGTAAATAATATTTTGTCACACTTCCAAAATGTCTCTAGATAAATTTGGTGTTCATATTACAAAACATAATACAAAAGATTTAGAAAATAGCATTTTTTCAAAAATTCAAAATAAATTACTAGAAAATATTAAAACAGATGAAAAATATATTGAAAACGAAATAATACAAAATTCGAACAAAAATATTGACTCCTTGAAGAGAAGGATTAATGAAAATATCGAAAGCTTAGAAAATGTTACTAAAAAGGTGAAAATATTGGAAAATGATTATTTAAATGAATACAATAATTCTCTTAATGTAAATTCTGAAACAATAAAAAGTTTATCATTAAAACTGATAAACTTTGAAACTGCTATTAAAAAATTAACAGATAATGTTTCAGAAATGAAAAATCTGGAAGCCAAATTGAAGAAGGAGACGACCTTAAGGTTTGAAAAATATTCTAAACAATTAAATGATAGGGTTGAATTAGAAATGAAAAATGCTCAAATTGCTCATAGTAATTTTAGTAAAAGTTTACAAGAAAATGAGAGGAATATGAATCTACATTTTATTATGCATAAAAATGATGCTGATGTTGTAAAAAACTTGCAAAAACAAATAAATAGTCAAATTAATACAATTCAAAATGTTAAAGATCAAGTTGAGGGAATTGAAGTTGAAACTAACACAATCAAAAAATTAAAAGATCAGCTAAATGAAATTAAAGTTGAAACTAACACAATTAAGAAACTAAAAAATCAGTTGAATGAAATTGAAAATGAAACGTATACAATTAAGAAACTAAAAGACAAAGTCGACGAAATTAAAAATGAAACAAACACTATTCAGAAACTAAAGGATGAAGTAAATAAAATTAAATATGAAACTAACACGATTAAAAAATTAAAAGATCAACTAAATGAAATTGAAGATGAAACTAATAACCTTAAAAATTTAAAAGAACAATTTAGAGAAATTGAAATCAACACAATAAAAAAATTACAAGACAAAGTTGTCGAAATGGAAAATGATAGCAATACAATTAGAAAACTAAAGGATGATATTGAAAGTAAAGTGAAAGAAATAAAAGGTGAAATTAACGTTAATGAGATAACAGCCAAAATTAATAAGTTAGTAGATCAAAATAATATTCTTGAAGTTAAAACTAAACAAATTGAACTAAATTTTACCACTTTCGAAACAAACATAAAGAAAAATTTGGATATATTAGGAGATATATTAAAATCCCTTGTAGAGATTTCAGAAAAAGGTTTAAAAACGGAAATTAACAAAAACAGGGAAAAATTGGAAACTTTCTTAAAGGAATTTAAGGAAACTAATTCAATTAATAAAAAAACGAGAATTCAAGTTACTGATAATGAATTTAATATAGAAAGATTAAATAAAAAGATAACTAAAGAAGTAAAGTCTTTAAATGAAGCAATACAAAAGAGTGCTGAAGTTTCTAGATACGAATTTAATTATACAATGGGTTTGGCAAGATGAGAGATGATTTAAATAAAACAACAACGGATTTCAGAAACGAATTAACTTCAACTATAAACAATTTAAAGGAAAATACTAGTAAAGCGTTGTCGGATTTGGAAAATAAATTAAACCTAAAAATTGAGGAAGTTAAAAAGAGTCCAGTTATTTAAGTTAGTTATATAGTTATTTAATATTAGTAGTAATAAACAATTATGAGCGAAAATATAAAGACATTTGTAGTTAATGAATTACACAAACCAGCCAGAAAAATTATAAACGTAGAAGGGTTATAGTAAAAGGTTTAAATGATTTTGGCAAGCCGACTTAGTAGAAATGTTACCTTATCGGAGATTTAATAAAGGTTATAAATACATACTAGTTGTAATAAATGTTTTTTCAAAATATGTTTGGGTTAAACCAGTTAAATCAAAATCTGCCAAAGATGTTACTATAGCTATGAAAAACATCTTAGAAGAAGTGAAAATCACTCCAAATAATCTTCAAACTGACATGGGTAAAGAATTTTTCAATAAATCATTATAATACCTATTCAAATTTAAAGGCAAGTGTTGTTGAAAGAGTAAACAGAACTATAAAAAATTTAATGTGGAAAAAATTCAGCTTGCGTGGACACTATAAATGGATAGATATTTTAGACGAAATAGTTCAAAAATATAATGACACTAAACATTCTACCACAGGTAAAAAACCAAATGAAATTAATACCAAAAATGAAAAAGATATTTTGAAGTCGACTTATACTCATAAAAAAACTATTGATCCGAGAGTAGCACAATTTAAAATTGGTGATTATGTTAGAATAAGTAAACAAAGAGAAGCGTTTACAAAAGGCTATACTCCGAATTGGTCCAATGAAATATTTCGTATAAAAAAGGTTAATCTTACAAATCCCACAACCTATATAATTGAGGATGAAAATAATCTAGAGATTAAAGGAGGTTTTTATCGAGAAGAATTACAAAAAGTTAGACATCCTGATGTATTTTTAGTTGAAAAAGTCGTGAGAAGAAAGGGAAACAAAGTTTTAGTTAAATGGCTTGGATTAAATAAAACTCATAATTCATGGATTAACAAAACAGATATTTTATAATTTTCATTATATTTAACCAAATATTTGTAATATTTATTTTTTAAATAAAACACAATTATACATATATTATTTTTTATTGTCGAAATTTTATAGACATTTTACAATGAGTGATTAATAACTTGAAATCTTTGAATATAGACTTTTTCTCTATGTTCATTACTTAAAATTTTTTTTAGAATAATTTCAGTTTCTAAAATTCTTTTATTAAATCGAAGTCTGTCCAAATAAATAGTTTGATAATTAGATATTCTAGCTAGTCTATATGCAAAGTTCCATTTTACTAATAAAAACACTTTAATATTATCATTAAAATGAACTGTTTTCTTCATAGTATTTTTTCTTGCGCTCTTGGGTTTTCAAGTGGTATTCTAATTCTTGAGGATGCAACTTTAATAATTCCAGTATTGTGCTAACATTTTCACTGTTTGTATTTTTACTAGGGTTTATAACATTATAAATATAAGCAAATAGTTCTTCTGTTTTAAAATAACTGTTAACTTGAAACACTTTTAAATACTTTTCAAAGTCCTGCTTCTTCAATATTTCAATTCTGTAGTCGATTATTTCACTTAACTCCCAGAGTTTATCCATCGAATCTGCGGCCAGGTATACATAACACTCATCTGAAGATTGTATTTTGATTGTCGGTGAATTATTAAATTTGTCAAAAAATATTGTTATGCTTCCAACATTTATTCGATTTGAATCAGCTTGAGCAGAATAAAAATAATTTGTTACAACTCCTTGATATCTTTGAAAATTTTTCCACTCACTTTCACTAAATTGAACTCCATATCCATATTGACCTCCAATAAATATTTTTGGTGAAAAATCATTTACATCTAATCCAACACTTAAAAACTTTGCGGTAGAGTTGGTCAGAAAATAGGTTTTAGAGTTGAGTAACTTTTTAAAATTTTTACTAGCCCCGGAGGAAGGAAAGCATTCCTTCGTGTTATAAGACATGTTTACTAGAAATATAACTAAAGAATAAAATATTATTTCAATTTTCCCTTCTTATAGAACCATTCCCACTCTTTAAATAAAATTCAAGGTTATACTATTCCCCCTCTTTAAGTAAAATTCAAGAGAGAAATTAAAATAATTTTAAATATTACTTACATTACAACTTTTAATTTGTAGAATAAAATTCCACAAAGGATTAACAATATAAATATAGCTGTTGCGATATTTATCGAATAGGAAATATAACAATTAAATAAGTCATTATTATTTAATGTTACATTCGAATTAGAATTTAAAACGTCTGTAGTATTTGTCTTGTTTCTAATAAAATAATTTGGTTTTTCTATCCAATTTGTATCAAAAATTGTATTATTTGAAAAATGATATAAAATCTTAAATAAATTACTATTTTCTTCTTCATAATTTTGCATTTTGTAAGAGAAAACTACGGTATTATTATTAATTTTAGCAATTTTCATATAATTACACCACTGAGGCCAATGAGCAACCATTTTATTTTCAAAACATATTTCACTACGTAAAACACCAGAAGGATATTGAATGTATATATTACTTCCAATAATTGCATATAATAAAATATAAGGAAGATAAATCATAATGCAAGCAGTTTCAATTGATATGTTTATTATAAGCTAACCAGTGAAATAATGAAGTTAAATTTAAAATGTTTTACAATATAAAATGTTTTACAATATAATATAAAAATAATATTATTTCTAACATAAGCTTTTAATTAATTGAAAAAAATAATAAAATATAGTAACAATAATTAAAAAATTAACATAATATGTTATATCGTAAGATTTACATTGTATCTGTTTTTTAGCTTTCGTCAGTCTCAAACACTCGTTAAGATCACAAGATCTAAAACATTTATAATGTTCTTCAGTGGGACAATCATCATCAAGCCATTGAAATATTTCAATACCACAATAATAACATTTACAGACATCATAACCGGATACATAATAAAATCCACTCACAGCCAATTCTTCGGGTTTTAATTTGCCCTTCCATTTTTTAAATGTTTCAAGACGCTTTTCATAAGTTCTAAAGTAAATATTATCAATTTCTTTTTCAAAAGATTCCAAACACATGTTTGAAACTAAGTTGAGGAATGAATATTAAGAAATCAAAAACTTGCTTTTAAACGTTGGAATGAAGGTCAAATTAAAATTTACATTGGAATGTCATGATTTTTTAACCATTCGTAAAGAGGAATATCCTGGTGTCCCCAAGCAAGAGTATCGTAACTTTCAGAAATTTTATAACGTTTATCGTCATCAGATGATAAAGCTAATTTGTTAACTAATTCTGTATAAATATTATGTAATCTAGATCTAAATAAGTACATTGTAACGAAAGTTTTTGAATTTTTTTCAACTACATCTTTGTAATGAACGAATTCTAACTGATTTTTAATGCTAGCGGACTTAACTCCCTTAGCTTTTTTAATACAATTATTTTCGGTTTTAATACAATAAGCTTTAGCACCAGTCCCGTAAAAATATTTTATCGGTTCACCAGCAAATTCATCTTTGAATTTACCTACTTCAGATTTCACAACAGGAATACCATGAATATTAATATTACCATAATTTGATGTATCAAATCGATTAGTATTTTTTCGAATATCATCATAAATATTTTTAGTTTCAATTTCCAATATAAATGAATCTGTATCCGTATACAAAAGTTTAACATTTTCTTGATAAAGCGGTTTTATAAATTTATAAAAAAAATCATACATTACTGTTTTAGAGATATCTAAAATGGAAAATCCCACATAAATTGGTTTATTGTATACGACTAAGATTCGTTGCATTTGAATAGCTACTAAATTGTCTGAAAATATTGTTAAATCTTTGAAATAAGGTTTAGAAATTAAATTCCCTGCACCATTTTTATTTCCGTTTTTTGCCCATTCAGTCACTAGTCTTATGTCAACCCTTTTATCAACATTTTCCATAGTTTTACCATAAAAAGTATTGTTTGCAGCTTTATAAGTATTTCTATCAAATTCGTTAATAGATTGATTTCTTAGGTTAGTGTTTAGATCAATATATTTCTTTAACCATTGTGATTGTGTAAATTCTAAAACCCTGTAAATTTTGCTTAATTTTAAACCGTTTTGCAAACATTGTTTAAGAAACATATAATGAATTACATATTTATTTTTATCGTTTAAATTTGGAATAAGTTTAGTGTAAGTTGAATTAGGAGGTTTAAAAGTCTCTGGACAAAAAGGAAAATCATTATGAAGATAATGTAATTCTTTGGATATTGTAAATCCACTTCAAAAACATAACCTTTTTCTGATGTATCTGAAATATCTAGCACATTTATTTTTTTTATTTCTGAATTAGAAAGCCAACGAAAATCTTTTTGAGGGAGATATTGAGACATTGCATAACCGTAAAGATTAGTCGCGTCAAAATACATAATATATTTAGTTGGATCTGATGGATTATAATCGGATAAAAATAAATTATTTGCAACGGACTTTCTTGTTACACAAGTGCTAACTCCACCCCGTATACTATTTTTAAAAAAATGTAACATGTCAGGATCAGTGAGTAATTCTAGTTCAACCCCTGTATATTTTAAACATGCGTCAAAAGTTAAGCCTGGAAAGGTATAATAGTGCGCAGCATCCAAACCATATGTCTTTAAACAAGTGTTTCTAAAATTTTGAAAAACATCTGCCAACAACAATATGTCAGATTTTAAATATATGTCTGAATATTCACCTAAAGATTGGCAATTAAACAAATTCCATCCATATTTTGCTCTTTCGTAATCCGCGTCAGAAATATGTTCAGAGTTAGTTTATTAAAAAAATCAGATTTTTTTGGTAAATTTTTAACTTCTAATTTAGAATAATTATCAACAAAATCATAGGGGAAAATGCCCTTTTGACGAATATAGTTAAATTTTTCTTTATCAGCGAAGTATTTAGATACTTCTTTGCATTGAATATCGGTAAGTATTTCAGATAATTTAGATAAAGAATGAGGTAAAAACTGAAACGAATCTATAAACCTAATTCTAAAATATTTTTTCTTTTGAACACCAGTTTTTCTATCTTTATAAGTATCAACTTCAATTTTTTTTTCAAAAGAAATATATTTTTCCTTATTTTGTGCAATTGCACTTATAGATTCCTTATTTTGACATAACTCTTTTATAAATAAATGACAATCGTAATTTTTTAAATTGTGAAATATAATAGGAATAAAATTTGGTAATTTATAATTTAGGTTGCATATAGAATGAGCTGGACCTCTATATCTTCCAGTAATGTGACAATGATCGGCAACTTTTTCTAAATCGTTTAAAATTGTTTTTTTACAAATATGGCATGTATCATCATACTGATGTTTTATTTTTTCTAATTGGTTTAGATTTGTCATCTTTGTAATATTTTTAAAATAATTATTATACAAGTTCAACACATCTCTCTCTAAATAATTTATAAATACTTTCGCACAGTCATTACCTCTATACATTTCTATTTTTGACAGACTATCGTCAAAAGATGATTTTAAATAATATGCGAATGAATATGGAATGTGTTCCATTTTTTTAATTGTAAATGGACTTGATTTATCTAAGTTAAGATTTTCTAAATCAGTAATAGGTTTTAATATACACTCAAAATCGGCATAAATTACAAATGGAACTTCCATTTGTTTATGTATATTAACAAATTTAAGTATATTTTCAGGCATTTTATTTCCAAATTTATCTATTTTAATGTTATTTGTGGGTAAAATAACTCTTACAAAATCACAATCAAATAAATTATGTCTTTTTAAATATTCTTCTGAACTAAAAAATTGTAAACATCCTTCACATAGGTATTTTTTACCATTATACTTAGAAATTTGACTTGAAACTAATCTTGAAAAATCGGAAATATAACAATAATGATAATTTCCTTCATCATCTCCAATTAATAATAAATTTACATGATTAGTTTTCTTATTTTTAGAGTAATGTAGCGGACCTACAATTTCATATCGATAAGTTAAGTCTTTTTTAATTTTTTCTAAACCATATACATTAACTGAAATATTATTTTGATTTTCAAATTTCACAATTTCTTTAAGTTGTGTTGGAAATGTAATACCATCAATATTTAATACTTGATTAAAATGTGGATATGAATTCACCTGGGACGGTAACACCGTTGGCGAATGTAGAGCTGCTACTACTGACCAGGCAAAACAATAATCGTCATTATTTTTTATGTTAATAACGGCTTGTTTCTTGGAAATTTCCTTTGGCAGTGGAATATACGAAGATGATCGAAGGGGATTGTTCTTGTTAACATTTAACTCAACGTGTAAAATTTTTATCAGAATCCATCCTAAAACAACAGAGAATATTATTTTTAAATAGAAATTAAACTGCTTAAAATATAAGCTAGCGTTTGCTGACCTAAAAATAAAATCAAAAGATAGTTCATATATTACAATATTAAATACTAACCTGAATTACGTTCTGCTAAATCATCTGATTTTTGATCTATAGTATTAACCATTTCATTAATTTCTTTAATTAAATCATCACTGATACAAATTATTCTGAATGGAGTATAAAAAGATTTAACGTCGTGAGTTTCATTGGTATTATTAAAATATATTCCAAAAACTTCCATATTTACTTTTACACATATATTCTTTTCCAATTCATTTTTCATAACATGTAAAACTTTAGAAAATATTTCTTCAAAAAAGTGTTTTAAATTTATATGGACTGCTCCTGATGAAATTCTATAACTGTTTATTCTGTTCTGAAATGCTGACTTAATAATTTCAATACCTTTTCCTAGATCAGTAAGAGAGTTGTTCTTATGCTTATTTGACCGTAGGTGAGCACTCCATGACTTTTTCGGAATAGATAGTTTACAATTAGTGCAATATTTTATAGGATCTAAAAGAAATGAAATTATAAATATTTTTTAACCCCAATTAAACTTATAAAAGTATAACTAAATATTAACTAAATTTTTAACTTACCACTTTGTAGTTGCTGTTTTCGCATAATCTTTTGTGAACATTTAGTTCTTCCATGTACGTTTTTAACATGCCTTAATAAATTATCATTTCGGGAAAATATTTTACTACATTTCTTACAAGCGTTCATTTTAACTATTTAAAACTAAACTTACTTATTTCACTGGGAACCAGCAGTAAACCTTCAGTCCGAATGAATAAAAATTTTTGAATCTTGGAAATTTATTTAAATTTTATATGAAATTAAAGAGTAGGGCGGATTAATACAAATCATCAAATGTTTTTTTTATTAAAATAAGGAGATCCTCCTGCGCAGATTTAAAATTTTTAGTTTTTAACACATCAAAGAGTAATTCATTTAATACAAATCCTAAGGATTTTAATTTTGAAACATATTGTCTATTAGAATGTTTTGGAATAATAATTTGATAACATCTAACCTTAATTAAATTTAAAAAATCCTCTTGCTTAGAGGTTAAGTTTTTTTCTCGCAAATTTTCTTTAAATAATTGACTTATACAAAATTGTAATGATTGTAATTTTGATTTACGTTTTAATTGATATGTTGGAGAGGGATTGAGATTACTGACTGGAGAAAAATGTACAGAAGCAGGTAAATTTTCCGGTGTTTTTTGGCTGCAGGGGAAAGATGAATTTGAATGGTTTAGTGACTCTTGAAATTTTTTATTTAATTCCGAAATTGGAGAATATTTTACAGAAGCACGTAAAAGTTCTGGAGTTATTGGTCTGCAGGGCATAGATAAATGGTTAAAATTTGAATATTCCATTGACTCTTGAAATTTTTTATTTAATTCTGAATATGACAGCAATTGAGATTTCTCATTTTCAGACAAAAATATGATTGAAATTTCACTGAAATTTAAGCTTGGAGAAGCGGTGGACAAACTGCAATTTTCAATAAATGCTGAATTTTGTGGAGTTTTTGGCGTGTGAACAGAGACATTTTCAAAAAGTACGGGACTAGTTTGTGGAGTGTGAACTGAGAACTGACAAGGTGAAGAAATAATCGAAAAATTAGGATTGCATACAGGAGGAGAATTAATATTTTTACAATTCTTAGTCATACCCATAAAAATTTTAAAACTTGTAATATCGTTTAAAGTTTGACTTGAAATTTCACATTGCTCCAATTCTTCTAAATTTTTAGAAAATATCTCCCCCTCCCCTCGGTCCCACTATTACCACTGATTAATTTACGAGGAATTGCTTTCTCATCATGTTTGGAAAAAATTTCCTCCTCACCCTGTCGTTGCTCCTCCTCCTCAGTCTGCCCTCTCATACCACTACTATTTTTATTTAAATAATTTGGAAAAATATTTTCTTTTTCTAAATTTTGGTTTAAATTTTGCCCATCTAATATATTTTGTAAGTTATCTAGGATTTGCATACAAGAATTTTGGGACCAATTAGTTGGTAAAATTTTTACATTCGAAATGATAGTAATTTTATTAGAGTTTGTATCTGACATATTAATAAAATAATTATAATATATTACCTGGAGAAACACTGTTAAAGCAAAGAAGCCGATAATTAAGGTTTACTGCACTGGTTGACTTCTACGGTTTATTTGCTGGCTTTTATATAATTTTTGAAGGCCTAAAACTGGTCGAAAGGGAAATTTTTCTTGGTATAAATTGAGCGTCTTTTTATGCAAAATTTTATTAATTAAGTACTTTTTCAAGAGGTGTTACTCTGCCAGTTAAATTTATTTATAGTTTTAGGGCAATGGTGGGTTGGCCGGCGAATTATGATACACAACAATCGTGTGCGTGTTTTGCCGTATAGTTTTATACAGAACCCATCCATTTCAAGCTCAAGTGATTCCAACAGTAAGTATATTAGTTTTTTAATTGGCAGAAAATTATTATCTTTTCCCTTTTTAAGGGTCTTGGTAAACCTGGTTTTATTCGATCTTGTCACAATTCAATTTTTAGTTAGTTTTATTTCTAACAACAGTATATTTGTCTTAAGGGGGTATTCCAGTCTAGGGTGGTAAATATAAAATCTATTTTAAAACGTAGTAAATAAAACTGTAAAATTTAATATTCATATATCAGTATCAAATGGTTTCCGAAACATTAATTATTCAAACCATAGTCAATTTGACCAGACACATAAATATATTTCGTTGACATTTAACAGTCTACCTTGCCTTGTAAAGACCCATTATTTTCAAGCATTTATTTTTTTATTGAATGAATCAGCGCAAATTTTTATATCTGAAGAGATATGCATGTATTTGGTTTAAAATAGGGACGTATTGTCAAATAATAAAAAAAGCGTGTGAAGTTGGAGTCGAAACACCTTGGAATAAAATACGTTTCAATTTCATATATTCTAAACATCGATGTTTCGTTCAATCGTCGTTCTTAGCCGAGTTTTTTTTTAACGGTAATTAAATCACCGGTAACGATATATCGCTCATCCCTATTATTCAGTAATATTTTACACTATTTTACGTCTTTTGGACCATAGGTCCCAAAATTTCGGGTATTTTTGGGACCCTCAGAAATTTTAGTTTACTAGAAAATCCCGGACCAACCTCGCGGAGCCTCCAAACTTGCAAAAAATGCACGCCTAAAACCCCTTTTATATAGTAAAAAATAACGAACAAACTTCCAAAATTTCTGCATTTTCCATAAAGGCGATTAGGTAAAACAAAATAAAACAGTGTCCACTATTTCTTAATAACAAACAGTTATAGTAAACCTTTAAAATCAACGTTGACTACCATAAGATACCATCTGGCTTCACAATGACTTTTGCTTTACGGTCGTGTATGCACGTAATTAACTACGAATTATAAAATAAATCATCTTACCATTTACCGATCTTTTGAAGAGTTTGATATTTTAAAACCTACCCTAAAAAATATATACAAGTAACGAAAATACTGTTCAATGTTTTGGTCAATCCTGAAATGTTTTTGAAAATAATTCAATTTGTTTTTCAATTTATGAGTTAAAGGCTGAGTCGGAAATAGTATTTTCTTTTTGCGATGCAGTATTGACTGAAACTGTGTAGACCTTGTAAAAGCAAAGCTGCGACTAGAAACTAATTTAAATTACACTTGCAAGAAATTTTTTACTATGCTTTAAAAAATAAAAATACTTTTAGCGGCTAAAAAAAAACAAGCACTATATTTTTTCAGAAAACGATTTTCTTATATATAATATATATAATAAAATTACGCAACATCAACAAATTATCAAAAAAACATTTTTAGTTTAAAAATATCTTCATAACCGTGTAACATTAATAAAATTTTAGCATCCATATTTTCAAACAAAAATAGTTTAAAGTCTATTTAAACGAAAAATTGTATGAGAACATTTTTCTAATTTGTGCACTTTTAAAACCTATTTAATAATAGTTGCAAACGAATCATTTTTAATTCACATGTCAATTGTAGTTAAGGCGTTTCTCGTTAACACGGCAGAGTTGGTGACCTACAACTGGTTTGTGGTCAGCATGGCCTTACCTTGTTTTCACTTTTATTGGTCTCCGTCGGTGTCGGCTGTTAAAATTTATGGGATATCCGAAAAATTAATTATAATCGTATGGTAACATAAATATCTCCTTATATCTTAAAAGGT
Organism: Listronotus oregonensis; assembly: GCA_019359885.1. Taxonomy (NCBI): domain Eukaryota; kingdom Metazoa; phylum Arthropoda; class Insecta; order Coleoptera; family Curculionidae; genus Listronotus; species Listronotus oregonensis. The sequence goes on from JAHBCN010000149.1 coordinate 73,138, forward strand.
AGATACCGGTAGTGCTTAATATTTATAGTTTTAAATAGGGATGTACTGTCAATTTACGCTAACACAGTTTTACATTCATTTTATTATTAAATAACATTATATTAATTTATTTACTTATTTGATTATAGTTTCATATCCAAAGCACCAACCAGCTGCTCGTATAGATCTACTTCTTTACGTTGAGGACGTTTCGTCTTCAGGAGAATGTAAGAATATTATATTTACTTTTTAATTAGTTAATGCTATTTATTTCTTACTATCAATTTAAATATATTTACGTTTATAATTTTCTTTTCTGTTCTTTTTAGCTCACCAACTAAGTGACGAAGAGGATGCTGCCGCTAGAAATCTTGAGGCCGAAAACGCAGCGGAAGGCGAGATGGAAAATCAACCTTTGGCCGGGGAGGTTTCTAGCGAAAGTGAAAATGAACAAAATAACGATGACAATAGTGACAGTGAGAGCAGTAGTGACAATGAAAATGACAATGAAAGTGACTAATTGTTTTAGATTTTAAGGGACAATTTTATTTTTGAGGAACAATTTTATTTTTAAGTGACATTCTTAGATTTAAACGTGACTTTAACAGTTTTAGGTTTTAAGTGATATTTTAAAATTTAAGAGTAGAGTAAGTGAAATTTTAGGATTTAAGTAACGTGTAACTGATCGTTAATAGTTTGGTAAGTAATTTTATTTCTATATTTCTTATAAACTTTGACATAAAATTCAAAAAAAAATTATAGTTCGAATAAATTGTTCTATTGATGGATTGAACTCGAGTTAAGTACATTACGCCTCCTTCGTTTATTTTTTTTTGTACTCATTCATCTCCTCGGTCGTTCTTCTTTGTTCATTATTCGCTTCCTTCGCCTCCATCTTCTCTCTTAGTATACATCTACTAAAGTACAGAATAAAAAAATCGATAGAACTATTAGTTTTCGAGATAAATCGAAAAAACTGAAAAAAGTCCAAAAAACTCGTGGTTTTTGGGCTGCCAAAAGTTTTCCCATCAAAAATTTTGGTGGGAAGCCACTGTTATTAGCATAATTGAAAAAATAAAAAAATAAAACTAAATAGCCTATTTCATGCTTGCTACAATGTACTATTTGATTGGGCTAGGAGTTATAGTTTGGTAATTTAAACTATGGTGTTAAAAGAAATTATCCTATAACTAAAGTTTTCTGTTTTTTAAGGAAGATACTGGCACAACACCATAATTTAAATTATCATGCTATAATTTTAGATTATGGCACACATTTTATTCTTAAACAATGTACCTTAGTAAAATTTGGTCCAGCTTTTAAATTAAAAGTACTTATAATACTGATTTGAGAAAAAAATTGGTAAACTCTCGTTTCAGATCATGCAGAACATAACTTCAATATAATATTTTTAAATTTAATCGTTTTCGGTGTATTTGTGCTCCTTGCCATTTATCCTGGGACACATTTTACATAAGTTTGTTAAATGGCAGGAAACTTTTGTATTACAGTATTTACACATTTTTTATATTGAAACACTTGTGTTAAGGTAAACATTTTTCGATCTGTGAATATGCCCACAGTCGTGGATTAACTAGTAAACTTGAATGTTTTTTACCCCAAAATTAGGTCACGTACAAAAAGTAATACCTTATAAGCTAAATTAGCTTATTTCGCGTTTTCCAGAGAACTTCATTTAAAATTTTTGTAGTCGCAGCAAAAAAGGCTGTTTAGTATCTTTAGGACTGACAAATACAACCAACATTGGTACCGCTATCCTTAAAGGTAGCAATTTTTTTTAATAAAATAATAAAATTAACCAAACGTGGAACTTTAAACAACGTATTTTATTAAGTTAAATGTATTAAAACTATACTTGGTACTGTTAGAAAAAAAAAACAGTCTACACACACACACACACACACACACATATATATATATATGAAAAATATATATATATATATATATATATATATATATATATATATATATATATATATTATATATATTATATATATTTTTTTTTTTTTTTTTTTTTTTTTTTTCTGGATTTTCTTGGGGATAAGGTCAGGCAATATATAAAAACAGTTGCTTACGAAGCAATTTTCATATAATTTGTGTTTGTCTTTAATTTCTAAATGTTCATTACATAACAAAAATAGGTGTTTTGGTCAGAAACCCTTTAGTTTTAAGATTAATTTGTTATTATAAAAAAATAGATTATACCTGATGAAGGCCCTTCCAGGCCGAAACGTCGTAATTGACACAAATTATATGAAAATTGCTTAGTAGCAACTGTTTTTATATACCTGACCTTATCCCCAAGAAAATCAGAAAAAGTTTTTTATATATATATATATATATATATATATATATATATATATATATACATATATATATATATATATATATATATATATATATATATATATATATATATATATATATATATATATAAAAATATATAAATATACAGGGTGTCCATTTGAAAACTTCCCACTCCTATTATCTCGAAACGGGTTAGGTTTTTATAAAATCGCTAGGACACGTCGATTTTATTATCGAGGGGGAACAATTTTTGCAGAAAACACTTCGCCTCTTTCAACCCCCTACCCTCCAGAACCTCCCTCTCAAAAATCTTAAATGGCAATAGGGGTTGAGTGATACCTCATTTGAAAGAACTTTTTATTCTCTACATTTTGGCACCTTTTTTTTTAAATTTGAGTGCTGCGTTGCCAAGTTAGGGTTATTTAAACATTGTTAAATTACTTGTTATTAAACATTATTCCTGTAAGTGTTTTAATTACGTTAAAGCTATGATTTGTATTGGAACGTGTTTGACCATAAAAGAACTGGTGCATTTCTCACTGAAAGTGTTTATCAATCCGACAAATTCTTTTGGTCATGAAAGATAATACATTATTTTTCTTTTTTGTTTATTTTCGTTTGCAATGGAATTCGTCTCAATACAGTTTGATGATATGATCCGAAATTTAAAATATTATTTAGTGAACTTTCCTACCAGTCAATGTCACTAGGTATTTAAATCAGTTAAAATTTATTGCGATAATTTGTGTGTTATTGTTAGTTACTATGGTATACACGCTTAGGCAAAAAATTGAAATGATTTTTATTTATGGCGAGCAAGGAAGATGCGCAAGAAGAACGGCAGAAGTTTTTAATAATAAAATCCTAATTGTAATGTAAGTCACAGATACATTTTGGACGTAGTAGATAAATTTAATGAAACGGGTTCAGTTGGAAACAAAAAAGGGCAAATCGGCGTGTTTTAAACGAAGATGCTCAAGTAGAGATTTTGGGAACATTCGTTGCAGAACACACCAATCTCTCCGTACAGTAGCACGTCTAACTGGAATGTCACATGAAACTGTACGACGAGCATTACAGTTACATAAATATCATCCGTACAAGATGCAAATTTTACAGGAACTTCATAAAGGACGATTTTGATAGGAGAATAGAGTTTTGCGAAATTATGTCCAACTTAATCAACACTCGTGAAATTGTGGTAAGCAACATTTGCTTCAGTGATGAATGTACCTTTTCCTAAACGGCCATGTCAATAAACAGAATTGTCGATACTGGGTGACGACAATCCCCACATTTTCAGAGGGTGCTACACAGTGGCCACAAAAATTAATGTTTGGGCCGGTTTTCTCGGAAATGCTGTTATAGGACCGTTGTTTATTGGAAGAAAACTTAACGGGAGAGCTCTACTTACCCCTACTTGAGGATGTAATTGATCCTTTAATAACAACTGAACTGGAAAATCAAGTTGGTGGTAACATTTTGCAAGCAAACGAACTACACTTTCAGCAAGATGGAGCTCCGCCGCATTATTTTCGGCCAGTGCGGGAGTGGTTGAATAACAGATTCCCTAACCAATGGATTGGTAGAAGGGGACCGATAGAATGGCCTGCTAGGTCACCAGACTTAACGCCGTTAGATTTTTTTTTATGGGGGCACATAAAATTTGTTTACAAAACTCAGCCTGATAATATCGAAGATTTAAAAAGAAGAATTACAGAGGCAAGTAGGGCTATTACAGAAGAGGTATTTCAAAATGTTCGGGAAGAATTTGAGAATAGACTTTATTTTTGTTTGGAGAACAATGGAGAACACTTTGAACACCTCTTAAACTAAACGTATTAATAAAATAAATTTTAGGCGTGCTTTTGTAAAGACCATAATTGTAACAAACTATGCAAATGTTTAATAAAAATAATATTAACCTAAATAACATGTTTAAAATGCAAATCATAGCTTTAACGTAATTAAAACACTTACAGGAATAATGTTTAATAATAAGTAATTTAACAATGTTTAAATAACCCTAACTTGGCAACGCAGCACTCAAATTTAAAAAATAAGGTGCCAAAATGTAGAGAATAAAAAGTTCTTTCAAATGAGGTATCACTCAACCCCTATTGCCATTTAAGATTTTTGAGAGGGAGGTTCTGGAGGGTAGGGGGTTGAAAGAGGCGAAGTGATTTCTGCATAAAAATTGTTCCCCCTCGATAATAAAATCGACGTGTCCTAGCGATTTTATAAAAACCTAACCCGTTTCGAGATAATAGGGGTGGGAAGTTTTCAAATTGACACCCTGTATAAACCGTGTTCAAAATTAAGTCGGCACTATTGCTAACTTTTTTATTATACGAGATACAAGTTAGGTTAAATTAGCAAAGTTGTGTACATTTTCACGCTGATTGCAATGACGATAATAGAAAAACAAATGAACATCAGATTTACGAGTTATTCACAAAAATATACTTTTTTTTTAATGCAACACCCTGTATTTGTTGCGTTAATTCGATAGTGAATGTAATTTTCTATACAATTAGTTATTAACATTTTTTTTCTAAGATGATAAATAGCAGAGTTATTTCAATTTAAATGCATTTTCCGTAACTGGACACAGGCAGCCATGGAATTCTTAAAATCGCATTTTTCGTACAAATTATATCGTAATACGCCATGTCAGAAACCAAATTTAAATAAAGTCCGCCATAAAGGATATAATTTGTCAACCTTTTAGTTACTTGGGTAAATAATAAAAATTGTAGTTTCAGTTTTTTTTGGCATCATCCAAAAAATCCTTTAACACATTTCTTACTAAATTCAGATATTGTTTGCCTGATAAAAATCCTTTATAAAACACAGGTCCAACAATTTTTGATCCAATGAGGCAGCACCATACGTTTAAGCAAAAACATCTTTGTGGATTGAAAGGATGATGGCGCAGGAGATGCTCCAATAATGTTCTTTCGGTTAAACATGCCTTTATTACTAATGTTAGTATCATTGCTTCAAAGAATTAATCGTAAAAAGTTTGGATTTTCTGTAGCAGCATTTACAAACCATTGGCAAAAGTTTATACGCCTTTTGTAATCACCTGGCAACCAAGTTTTGTGTGGGTCTGTATTTGTGGGGTAGGTACATAATTATGTGTTTTTTTTATTTTTTTAATGGTTCCTTAGCATAGATCAAGATCTGACCTACAGTTTCTTGTGGAGTTTTCACGATAAACTTTTAAATATGCCAAAACATTAATTTCTGTTTGTTGATTAACTATAAAGGTTTTCTAATTTCTACGCTTAAGAAACACTTTTATTTGATTGAAACTTTCGATAAAGGAGTAAAAAAATCTTATATTTGGCATATTTCTTTCTGGAAATAGTTTCACTCTAAAGCCTGATGCCAATTTTTTGGCAAATTATGTAGCATTCTATTATATTAAACTTCTCCAAATGACAGCATTTTTAACAACAGTAGCATAAATAAACTGTTGCCTTATTAACTAGTTGTCACTAAAACGTCATGGCGGTTACACATGTTATCTTCTGTTTTTTTTTGTCATAGCATACTACGATAATTTGTACAAAAAATGCAATTTTAAGAATTTCATGGCTGCCTGCGTCCAGTTATGGAAAAATACATTTAACTTGAAATAACTCCGCTATTTTTCATTTTAGGAAAAAAATGTAAATAACTAATTATATAGAAAATTGCATTCTCTTTCGAATTAACGTAACAAATACAAGGTAATGCATTAAAAAAGTATATATTTTTTAATAACTCGTACATCAGATGTTCATTTGTTTTTTATTATCGTTATTGTAATCAGCGTAAAAATGTACACAACTTTGCTAATTTAACCTAACTTGTATCTCTTATAATAAAAAGTTAGCAATAGTGCCGACTTAATTTGAAAACGGTATATATATATATATATATATATATATATATATATATATATATATATATATATATATATATATATATATATATATATATATATATATATATATATTATATTAATTATATATTTATATATATATATATATATTTTTTATATATATATATATATATATATATATATATATATATATATATATATATATATATATATATATATATAGAAAATGAGAAGAGAAAGGCTTTAATCTGCGCAAAGTCTAATATTTGGGCGTTTTTTTATCATCATTTGTGCTTCCCAAAATTTTTTGTTTGTAAAAAAAAAATTAATAAAAATGGTTTTGGATAATTAAATATTACGTTTTATGAAAAAAAAATTAAAATTTTAGGATAAAAAACATGTACATTATTAAGCAGTATACTATGCAGGTGAATTATTTGTATGAATTCCAAAATATTTTTTGTTAAAATTTTCTTGGTAAAAAACAAGAATATTGAAACCCAATATAAATGTGTTTTAAATTTTTTAGTAAGGATAAAGAAAACAGATACGTAATATGCATATATAATATATTTGGTTTTTAATGAAAAGGAAAAAAATAAAGGTGATTTTTGCTTAATTTTTGAAGCATAAATGAAATGCTAAAATCGAAATACCAACTTTGTTTACCCAAAGAAGCTTTAATAGTTTTATTCAATAACTGCTGCAGTGCTACCTTAAGAACTAAGTAAAGATATTCTTTTAATAGATTCTTTGAAAGTCAAAAAAGGTCTCTTTGTTATTCAAAATTAGTGTACAGAATTTCACACTTTTTTATGTAAGTGCTCGTATCGAAGGTGTATTTCAGAATTTGGTGTGTACAAAAAGTGTAAACTAATCTGAATAACAACCAAACCTACAGTAACAATAAAAGAATATAGCAAAAAATGCGGAAGAAGTGTTTTATTACTACATTGTATTTTATGTTAAATGTTTTTTACATTAGGAAGAAAATTTAATTTAAAAAAGACACTGGCTAATACATGTAGTTGGCCCAATGGAAAACCTTTATTTTATAAAATTGTCGTTTTAAAATATTTATAATCTTATATCATCTTAAGCAGTTGATCATAAGTGTAAGTTTTTTCCTTACTATGAAAATTATAAAAGGGAAAATTTCCCATATATTTAAATTTAAAAAAAAACATGCTATATATTATTTATGCCCATATTGATCTAACTTCTTAACCCCCCCGTCACTTGTTTTGTTTAGGGTTATACCTTTTTAAACAATGCTCAGTTCGTTGCCATTCACATGTATTTTTTTTTTATTAGACTTTTTTAATACCTATATCCCTTTTTCAGTTTTAGAATGCCCAAAAAAGGGCAGCTCTTGCCTTTGTAGCTTATTTCCAAATTTTTTTAAAAACTTTTTGGGGGAGAATAGGTTTTTTGAAATTATTGTAAAATTCAAACATAAATTTCTGTTTCCCGTTAAACTAACTAATTTTTAAAAAGTTTTTATTGATGTTTAAATACTGTTCTAATTAAACAAATAATTTCATATGGGTTTTAAAATTTTGGCTGCTGAAGAGACAAATTAAATGATTAATAATGGCAATTCAATACTAACATACCATAATAATAGAGTTACATAGACACAATCATATGCAAGTTCACACTCTACCTCCGAGGAATAGAAAAGTGGCATTCTTACATTAAAACCGGTGGTTAGTTTGGGGGCAAAAAGGCCCTAAACTGAAGGGCTAACAATAAATATATTTTTTTAATAGATTTTATTTTTTCCATATTGGATCAACTTGGTTACTTTTTTATTCTTTTCCCAAATGTTTTGGTATGTTGTTTCGCCATGGAATTCTTGATGTTTGGGGGTCTTTGTTTTTAAAAGCCATCCAAAAAAACAAAAAAGGTATGATATTTTGTTAAAATATTTTGTCCTATATGGTATATCCAGAACTTTTTTGAACAAATGTATCCCTTTGACCAATAATTGTTCTTTCATTTTTCCCCAACAAATTTTTTAACAAAACTTTCTCTTTATAAATCTAAAATTAAAATATTACATGTAAATTTTGTTGCGCCCTGCGTATGCAAAAATCAAGAGCCTAAACTATTATAATGTATGTTATCTTTAAAGAGTTTATTAATCTTAAGGGGGGCGTCACAAGGGGATTTCGGCCATTTTGGTTATGCCGGACGTGGCGTCGAATTGAGGTGGAAACGAAAAACTGCTTTTATACCGACGAACAAATTTATATTTTAAAAATAAATCATTTAATTATTGAAATTAAAATTTAAAACAACACGACGATAGCGTACCTTTTCAAAAGGTACCTACCATAAATTTTAAAAATGAAAAAAATTAAATGTAAAAAAATACTATGGTTGCTAATTATTATAATAATTTAAATACTTACTCTAATTTTTAAACACACGATATTGAAATATTAACACCTTTCTTTTCTTTAATAATAACCATGTATATTAGGACGTTTATAAAATTGTATGAGCAAGAAAAGTTTGTGGGTTTTTATTTTTTTATCTTGGGACAGTCCACAAAGGCTGAGGCCCAAGTACTAACCCGTGGGTGTCTAAAGTGTGGTAAGAGGGGTTTATTCACAAGAGACTTACATTTGAAGGAAAAGGAAACCTGCAGATGGGAGGTTGCATAGTCTTGACATTCTAGGGATGAAGGAACGAAGAAAGCGGGAAGTTCGGGCCTCTGGCTAACTTGTAAAAGATGAAGAAAGGAATTTATTGCCCTTGAATAAAACAAAAAAATTACCTATAAAAAAAAGACAGATTCCTACAGCCGTCAATGGGCAAGGGAAAAGGGCTCTTCCCTGTTTCAGAAATGGGTTTTTTTACAAGGTATCTTGAAGATTTTGTAAGTTATAAAATATCCAGCTCGGATCAGATACTGGAAGCCATAGAATAATAACTTTTCTTTTAGGAATTTATGAGGTTTTGTATTTCTTTATAAATATATAAACTTGTCTATTAATCCTTAATTTTTTTTATTTTAAAAACTAAATATTTACTTTTTAAAACTAGTTTTTTTTTTCCATGGGATACAGCGTCTTGATTTTCCCAGAATAAAAAGATTTTCCACTTGGCTAATTGAATTTATGTAAAATGTGAATACAGGTTTATTCAAAACTAAACTTTATTTTTTTTTCACAATTTCTTTTACAATAAAATTACAATTGCAACAATTAGATAAATACACTGAAATTTAACTTTTGGGGGAAATAATATGAAAAAAAAGAACACAGTACTAATGGTATTATTCAATAATATTTTGTGGTATACTACATTTCACATTCTAAAACATAAAATCATTTAAACATTAAATCTATTTTAATACAAACAAAAAAAATTTAATTTATGGTTTTAGTATGTGGTTTTTTTTTTTCTAAAATCAAACTTATTAGTTTATTTCTATTATAAGAATAATAATTAACAAATCTTTATTTTAAAATTACATAAAAACATACATAAAATGAAATAGTGCAAAAACAAAGTAAAAACAATGCCCTTATAGTTTTAAAGGCCAGATTTTTTTAAAAAATTTCTTTGAATACCCTCGGGACATTTATATATTTCCCAAAAAATAGGTTCCCAAGATAAAGTAATCCATATTCTAGTCTCGACCTTACAAGGCAAGTAAAACCTTTCATTGGTTCTACATTTGTAAAATGTTTGCAAGTTTTAATAATAAAACTCAGCATTTTAGGAATGACTTAAGAATACTATGAATATACGTGTTCTTAAAGTTATTTTTACAGATAAGGAAATTTAAAATTAGCATGATCTTTTTGTCTCAAGATCAACATATTTACATAATATCTAAAGGTATAAAACACCTTTTTAACTATTTAACAGATTTTACATATATATATATATATATATATATATATATATATATATATATATATATATATATATATATATATATATATATATATATATTTATTTATTTATTAAAATTTAACAGAGGCCTTATGACAATTTCCCGTTGCACACCTAATTTTATTTCAGTCTGCCTTGAAGAGGCTCTATTTGGACTTTATAAAACTCTTTTTTTACCTCCCAGAAGATAAAGGGAAATGTTTACGTTAAAGCATACAATCCCCAATTTCTATTTTGAATACTGTAAATTTTAAAATGTCATAAACTTTTGATAGATCAAGGAACAACCAAATGGATCCCATCTTCAAGAGCCCTTAAATATCTCCCCGTAACTGATAATAAAGTATGTGTTGACCTTCCCTTTAAATAAGTGTTTAATCATTTTTGATATTATGTTCAAGCATACAATCATTATACAATCCCCTCATTATTTTACTCAGAATTTTTTAAAAAAAATGGTAATAAACTAATTGGAAAATAATTCTCCAAGTTTTGACTCCTCCCCCCTTTTTAAAAACTGAAACTATTAAAAAAACTTTGGGCCCATTTTTCACAAATTTAAGAAATTATTAAATACATGTACAATTGTTTTTTAATTCCTGAATTATATATAATTATTTAGGTTAAATTTCATCCCTATTCCTACAAAAATTATTTTTAAGGTTTTTAATTATATCTAAAGTTTTTGGGTCAACTGGTTTAACAGACCTGGAAAGAATTATTAAAATTGTTTGCTATGTTAGCCTTATCACCCTTAACTTTAACAGTGCTGTTGGTAACTTTTCCCCAACTTCATTACAATGTTCCAAGCACATTTTGTTTTTTTTTTTAATGACATTTTTTTATTATTATTTTTTAATAGCACTTAAATCAGATTTTAATAATAAAACTTTTAGCTCTGTTCAATTACAATATTAAAAAATTTAACTCAATGTACTATGACTTACAATTTACATATTAAGTACTAAGTTTTTTATTTTTTAAAAGACCGACTTTTACTTTTATTTTTAAATTCCCTTAAGTTCCCGGGTTCGATTTAGTTTTTATTCAAATAAAATTCTCCCCCCCTCAAAAGCTTTTTTGACTTCCTTTAGGAAGTTGAACTTTATTTTTTAATCTGTTTATTAATTTTTTAATATGTTTTCTTTGTTAAAATTTCCCTTTTTTTAATTTTTTAAATAAACGTTCCCAAAACTCCTATGGATTTCAAATAAAATTAAAAAGGATTTGGGCCCCAATTTAAATTTTTGATATATGCTCTTCTTGCATCATCATGTACGTATAGCACCCTAACTCAGGATATGACTTGTGGAATTTTTTTGGGAAAACCAGACCCAAAAAGTTTTACCCCGTCTCTTTCTATGCATGAACTGGAAGATGTACTGCTTGATGTTGTACTACTTGACATATTCTCTGGGTCTTCTTCCATAATGCCAGTTCTATCTTTCTGTCGCCAGCAAGGGTGTCACACCGGCAGTTCTAAAAACAGTAGCAACAATATATTCTTAATATCTTGTTTCAAAATTTTTTGTTGTTTTCTAAAAGGCAGCTGAGTTTTCCTGAAAAATAATTAGTTTGACAAATGGCCCCCTAAAGGCTTTTAATATATTCCCCAAAAAATGATCATCCTTAATCGATATAAAGTATTCAAGGGAGTTGGGTGATCACCCAGACCCCCTTATTCTATGTGTCCAAGTCCTTCTAACGAGTCTTGGTTAAATTTTTAGATGTTAAATAAGTTAATATTAAACTTTTGTCATATCTACATATATTCTTTTAGGGATCTGATAAATTAAAACCCCTTTCTGAAATAATTGCCGTGTTGTTTTTCCCCACTGGTAACATTGGGGAAAAAAATAGTCTTGCATTTATCCAATGCTTTAATTTGGTTTTATTTTTTCGGAAGGTTTTAAAACTCTTGGACCAGTTTTTTTAAAATTCATGATACAAACCAGTCATTCACTGTTTGGATGAATTCTGAAAAAAATTCCTCACTTTTAAAATATCTTTTAATTGCATTGGGGCATGTGACATTAGCGGCTTTTAAAAACATTTTGCTTATCAGCATTTTGTCTGTTTTTTTTATATGTCTTTCAGAAATTTTTAAAACAGAACCCCTTTTATTTGTGTGCATAGCCACAAACTTAAAAATAAATTTTTGTTATTACTGTACCATTCTGCAACTGAAACCCTGCAACATTGGTTTTTTAAGGGTTTTAAAGAGGTAACTGAAATATGCTATTCGTGAAAAAATTTGGTTAGTTTTCTTATAAAAAAAATACAGGTAGTTAATATTAACTGACTCATTTATTTATTTATGCACATGGCTTTTTAAACCTAGGCAAATATAAATGACCGATGTGGACTTTACACTGGGGCATGATTGAACTAAATATTTTTTTTAAAAAAATTTTTTATATTGTATGAAAAAAAATCAACAAATTGAGACCTTTTTTCCCAAAAACCATACGAAATTGTAGGATTTCTGTCATGCATGTACATCTTTTTACGAAAAGACACCCTAAACCACGAACTAATTTTTAAAATTATCTGCATTAGGTATAAAGTTTAGAAATATTTATTAAGTTCAAAATAAACCAGTAAACTTTCTTAAATAGGATATTTAACAAACCTGTATTAAGCAGCCAATTTCTGATAAGCTTTAGCAAATGTGGTGCATCTGAAAACAAATACCTCCCAGGTTGGATGAAAAATATGACTCTCTCTATTCAACTGTGATGGGAAACTCCTTTTGTTTTGGGCCCCTAATCACATACAGTGCTACCACCTTAAAACTAAACTCTGTGCAATGCTATTATAATTCATATAACAAAACCCCCTTTGGTCATTCTTGAGTTAAAATTACATATATGGTTGTTCCAGTTACTAAAAACCTCCCCCATTTCTATTTGTACAATTTTGGGGTCCCAGGATTGAATCACTTTTCTTGTCATATTCATATATTTGTCTGACCTTCATCTCATCAAACATTAAGACAGTCACTCTTTCTTGTAGAGTTGTCATATTTTTTGACATAGTTTCTAAAAACTAATAACATTATGCAAATTCAGAATGTATATTTATGTTTTCTGCTTTTCTTTGTAGGGTTCTGATCTTCTGTAAGGGGGAATTCTCTTTCTTAAGAATGTGTAAGCATTTTTGCTTAAATAGCGCAATGTAAATGCCTTAACAATATCCTCTTGTCCACATAACTTTTGTCTTTGTTTAAATTATATCCATCTGATTGGATGACACAGGTGACATAACTTCTTTTTTAAAAGCTCAAAAAAACTGTTCTTTTAATATGGTTCTTTAAGTAATTTATTTTCATTTTTTCCCGAAAATTGATTATTTGGTTCTTTTCTTTAATTATTTATTCAAAAAAGAAGGGGTTTTCCTTCTAGCTCTCTATCTTTGGGATTTATCCCTACTAGCAAGTTCTGAAACCCAATTATTTTATCTTTATCAATCTCTGTGTTGAGGTTTTTGTTTTTTTATTTCTGATAAAGAATAAATCTTTTTTTAATATTTTCTTTTTTAAAAACATTTTTCTCTTCTATTTCTCTCATTTTTTATTTTACATCAGTTAGTTTCATTTGTGAAAGGCAAAAACTAAAAATTAATTATATTTTAAAACGTTTGCTTTTTATTATTATAAACTAAGTAATTGGTAGATGTCCAAAAAGTTTTAAATACAATTAAAGGATCTACTTAAACCTCAAACTTAGTAAATGTACAGAATAATTTGGGGAAAAAAATTAAAACACCACTACGTCCCCCAATTTGGCTGGGCCCCAAATCAAAAAATGCAACGAAATTTATATAAAATTATGTTTTAAAATTTTTCCCATTTAAGTGCGCCAAAATTTATAAATTAGGTGCATAACGATTTTAGAAATACTGAAAAAACTGTGGGTTCCAGTTTTCGAACATTTAGGGGACTTTTCAAAAGGGGCCCATTTTGGGGATTAAAATGGGAAATAAATGTAAAATTTAGGCTTTTAGGGACTTAAGTTTTCAGATATTTTTCAAATTATTAAAAAATATATTTTTTCCCTAAAAAAATCCCATATTCGGTACTTATTCTTTGATTAGGGGTCTGCTAAATGTTCAAAACCCCTGGCACAAAATTTTTTTCAGTATTTCTAAAATCGTTGGTGCACCTAATTTATCAATTACGCACCTAAATAGCACCCTATTTTTTTTTTTTTTTTTGATATAAAATTTCGTTCTTTTTTTTGAGTTTGGCTGGCTTTCCCGGTACTTACACAACCTCTGAGTACATTAATGCTTTTTTAGATTTTTAAAAATTTTTCCAATATTCTTATAGCACATCCCCAAAAGTTGATCATTTCAAAGTATTGAACTTAATTTTAATATATTTATTTTCCCAAAACAAAAAAATCTACAATTAAAATTACAAAGTTTTCCCAATTTACTTATAACTGCGTAACTGCACCCAGGTGGATGGTTTGGGTCACTGGTGGACTTTAAAACAGTGTCTGTGTTATGCAAACTGAATGGAACTGCTACAATAAAAAATACATGCACACTGTTAGTAATAGCAGCATTTAGGTATATATTATATTCTTCACCTTACTCTTTTATTAATCGCCTTTTTCCTTTTTGATCGGGATTTTAATAATCCCATGCTTTTGGTTATTTTCAGACATAAAAATGTCTTTCTTAAAATGCTCCGAGCAAATTACAGAATCCTTATGGAACCCAATTTTTTGTCTATTGCACACACTTTTCCCTTTTGTTTGTATATCACCTTTTAAAAATTTAGAAAATTTATTTTTAAATTTTTGCATTTAATTGCACCCTTTAAAAACACTGCAGGTCCTCATATTGTAAAAAACCCCTAAAGACTAATTAAAACTACACGACTAAACACTACTAAAAACTATGTAAAAAAAAAACAGTCAAAACCAAAACCAATAATACATCAACTTTGCACACAAATATTAGCAACTGCAAAATTAACTTCATATAAAAACTTCGACTTGTGACGACTCTGTCCACAGCGAGAATGCTAGTGACTTTAGAGTTACCCGACAGGGCCGCCACATAGCGACCCCTTTCACACCTTCACGTCTTGGACTTTTTCTATCCCCATTCTCGACGATGTCATAACCCTTTAGATTAATAGACTCTATCTTAAAAAATACAATTAAACTATTTTAGCTTTTTAATTTTTTTTGGTTTTATATTTACACAATAAAAATTTTTCCCTTATTTAAAATGGGGTACTTACAAACGAAAATATTCTTCTTCTGTACTATATCTTTTAGGATTGGACACCTCTCACGCAACAAAACAGTTTATTAAACTAAATTAAAGCATTATAATTGGACACCACTAACAGAAAAAATAATCGAAGGATACTAAGCCAAATCCCATAAAGTAAACAAAACATTTTTGAAAAATCTTGTTTTATAGAACAACCCTTTATTCTTTTTATTCCATGGGGACAACAAAGAAAACAAAACTTTGTTATGTCAAATGTATGCAAAATTTTTATTTGACAAGTAGAAGCAACCAGTAGTCGGCCTTTCTCCTTCCTATTTCTATATTATATATATATATATATATATATATATATATATATATATATATATATATATATATATATATATATATATATATTAAATTTTAAAAAATAAGTGTTGTTAATTTCCGCAGGGATATAAAATTTTAAAATGGTAAAAACTCTGAATTTTAACGGAAACAAATCTTTTTTTGGAGATTTTAGAACAAAAACTAAATTTTAACCCGGTCTTTAAAAAAATTTTTAATTTTTGTTTGTGTAAGATACCCTCAAATACATGAAGAGCACTTTTATGGAATTTTTTAAAATTTTCTGGGGGTTATTTTACTTGAAATCTTAGAGTTTTCAAGAAATTTAACCAAAAATCGATCCCCTTCATTCTTCTTCCTAGCCTCTTCCCCTAGTACCGCGCACACATCAAACATATTAATTTATCTATTTTTATTTCGCACGTTTTATTTAACATGTTAAATCAATTTTATTTATTTAACTATAATTTTCCGTTTTATAGTAAGTCTTGCAATCACTTGTTAAAATAAATGTTACTTTTTCTTTTTGCTTTTAAAAATGCACAACAAAAAAAAATGGTTTCCACTACTACAAAAATAAATAAATTAAATTTTAATAAACCTATGTAAATATTTTGCCTAAATTTGCTGTTGGTTTTGTTAAGTCTTTAGGACAATTTTTTTAATACAAGCTTGTTTGTTTTCAGATTTTCTTATAAACTTCATTTTTCAAATACAACTAAATACAGTAAAAAGTACTGAAGGGATTGAAAAATGTGTTTGACATTTTTTTTCGTTGCATTTAAACTGGTGTGCTGAAAAACATTTCATACGTTTTGAAGTCATAAAAATCGTCATGATCTTGTTATGAAATGCTTACATTACTTATTGAATTGGACAATTAAATTTTTAAAATTACTCCCCGAGCACAGGGCGAAAATTATGTAGAAAACTGCATTAACTTTAGATTCAAGTATATAGCTAGAAAAGCATTTCTTGTTGTTTTTTTAAAAAAAAGGAAAACTAAGTATAATAGTTATTAATAAACTAAAAAGCCAAACAAAAACTCATGTAAATAATTTTGATAATACTTTTTAAAGCTTCCAAGCAGTTCTTAAACATAAAATAAAAGGACGCAGTGTAAAATTTTTATAATATCTATAACATGTTTTGTAAAGTTTTGTTTTTTTTGTACTTAAATAAATTTGTTGAATTTAAATGGGGTTTTTTTTTTTTTTCATTTTAAAAAAAAAAACGGCATGAATTTTTTTATTTAAAACCCTGCTAAATTTTATTTTGATAATAGCTTTATTCTGAAAATTAAACGGTTTCCCCACAGTGGCGCCAAGGGCCAAAGGGTTTTCATGACTTTTTGTGTTTGAAAGTGTGTCTTAAATATGATTCTGGTTGCCATTAGGTAAAATTTGTTAACTTTAGAATTATTTCTTCGTCTGGCTCAAAAACATTTTTTTTAAATCATTAAATTTAACAAAAGGGTGGTTTTTTTAACGGACACATCAAAAAATTGAGAAAGTCAAAACCCAAGATGGGTTTTAGGGGGAGTATAAGGGACCCATTCATTATTAGAGGGGGGGAGGTTAAAAGAACCCAACATTGCCCATTTTGGGGAGGTGGAAGAAAATTCGACCCTTACATAATATTTTCCAAGTAGAAATTTATATCCTTGGCTGTAAAAGTATTGGTTTCAATACACTAGAATCTTGGATTTCCCATTGTCTTTATTTGTTATTTTACACAACGTTTCCGTTAGTGATGTATCTCCAACCGTTTAAGTGATAACTAAAAACTTTTTTAAAAACAAAAAAACATATACTATCCTTTTTTCCACCCCAAAACTTGAGGGCTTCACGGTTGGCAACGGCTGCCAGATATTCGAAATATCGATGCTAGGCTTGCTAAATACATTTTGTTTAAATTTCAGTTTCCCTTTGAATTTTCTTTTCTTCAGTGGGTTCTTTATAAATAGTTTTGCTTCCGACCATTGTATGCGGTGTTGTTTGACCAGCGTGTTCGCAATCCCGGACTTCGACGTTTCACCCCCGTTCGTTGTTTTTTTTTGGGTTCTTTACTCTAACTTCAAGTGGTCTCTTTGTTTCCCCGATGTATCCTCACCACATTCAGGGGAAATTTTGGGAGATACAGTACTTATTTGAATATTGTTTTTCTGGTCTCGTCTTAGTAAGAATATTCTTAGAGTGGTTTGGGTTTTAAAAGCCGTTTTTTAAAATTATACTTAAATTTGATTCTTTCGATCTTTTTTAAAAATTCCTTTAATATTGGAATTTTTCTTTAAAATTTTTTTCAGTCTGTTCTTGGTTCAATTTAGTTCCATTTTAATATTTTTATTGTTTATTAACCTCTCACTATCCGTTCTTTGGAAAACTAGTTATGTTATCATTTCCCTCTTTTGGGGATTCCTACTGTTACCTTTAAAAATTTTTCAGTTATAAAAATTAACCCTGTTTAGTTTCTTAAAAATTTTGGGTTTTTGGGTTTTAAATATTTTCAAAAGTGGGTGCTTTCCCCGTATACCAGGGGTTTTATGACCATTTTGGGTTTGACTAGAACGTCGAGGAAAGGTAGGGCCGGGGTTTTTCTCCTTCTCCATTTGAATTTAATACAAGGTCGAGCAAAATTAGATGTTTAAAACCTTCAAGTTCTTCGTCATTACCTGTCATATAATAAAAGTATCTTTACATATCTTGGCCCCCAAACTTTGGTTTAATTAGTGAGTTTTATTTTTATTTCCACCTTTTTTTATAGATATTTGCTACCGGGCGATGAACCCATGGAAGCTTATTTCTGCCCCGTACTCTCTTTCACTGAAAATGGGAAATGGAGGCAAAAACTTAACCCCTCCATCCTCCTCAGCGGCAGGGTGGTGCGTTCTACTAGTGTTTTATCTTCTTTAAGCTTGGGTCGGATATTTTAACGATTCTTTTACTGGTACGTTTGTGTATAGACTTTCTACATCAAAACTAAAAAAATATCGTCTGGTCCTACTTCACATTTTAAGAATGTCAACAAAATGACTAGAGTTTTTAACGAAAGATGGAGACTTATCGACCAATGGTTTTAATTAGATTAAAAGGTGTTTTTGCCAGTGCGGTCATTGATTTGGCACGTTTCCCAGAACTGGTGGTGGGCACCAAGATTGCCAATGGCCTTCATGTATCGTCTTCAGTGGTCCATAAAGATGGGGAGGTTTACTGTTATGTGAGTTAAAGTTTTCTTGTTTCATCGGTCTCAGAAAGTTTTTGTATTCTTAAAGTTACCATGATTACAGTTTACTCCACCATGGATGCTGTTGGATCTTGGTCAAAGATCTGCCTTTGCCCTTTTAAAGAACTTCATCTATTTTTGTCCACACATTATAACCCAAGAAAATAGTTGTGCTCTTAAAAGGCCCAGAAATTGAATAAACTAAGCATGAAGTTCTTCCAGCAGACAAGGGAATGCCACTGTAGTTATGGATGCAATCACTTACGATCAAAAAATAGACGAAGTTCTTCAAAAGTCTATTTTTGATCGTAAGTGTTACAACATCCCGCGACGACACGTGGTTTTATCTTTGAAGCTTCTTGCTACTGGCCATTTTCGTTGCGGTCAAAGGATACAAGAGCTGCAGGCCGATGGCAAGAAAAACGGCTCCATGGCGGCGCAAACCTCCCATCTTTTATGGGCTTTACCGAAAATCAACAAGTTTATCGCCGGATAAACGCCACGACTACGCGCAGCACCAGACAATTAAACAAACAGTCGACAAATCTCCGTCATCTAGTCATTTGTTGAGCATTCTTAAAAATGAAATGAGACCAGACAATGCACAGCCCCGATGGCAGAAAATTTACTACAAGCATTGCCAGTGAAACGATCGTTAAGCACCAGCCAAGCAGCTGCCCCAGTGAAACGCCACCTGCTGAATGGAGACTAATTGAGCACCTCCGTATTCTGTACCTGGATTGAAAAGAGGATTTTCAAATATCTATATGGAGAATGGTTTGGGCTATGCAATTAAAACTGCACTGAAACCCGAAAGTTTGGCTGTTTGACCATGTGGACGGGAATGACGAGAACGAAGGTTTCAAAACTATCTTGAGTACCTAAACTCCTGTCTGTCGATTACAGGCAAAACTACCTTTCGACGTTCTGTCAAACAGCGCTGTTGTATTTCGGCCTCATTACAGCTACCGCAGAGCAGCCGCCGAATTCTTCCTCAACTGAAAACAAACGGGGAGTTATCGTACTTTAATCGTCGCGGTATATCTAACCGATGAGAATCCGCCACAGAAATGAATCAACCTCAAGCAGGATCTTAACCAGGAATGAGAAATATCGGCCAATCGAAAAGCGGAAAATAAAACGAAGCTATAAAGTGAACGTTCAAATTTGACGTGTTATGACAATTCTGACAAAGGAACTTCGGAAAAGTGCAGAATCTGAGTAATATGTCGTAAGAGCGGTTTCAAAACCTCTGAAACACTGGGCGGACGGCGTATTTCAGATAAATGCTGTGTGGTGTGACCGCCCAGTGAAACGCAAGGCTGCGGGCAGTGGCCGATCGGTCCGGGATTGCCAGGCTGCAGCTTTGGTCAAATCGGTCGGTAGAACGCTGAGCCCCGCTGAAATTCAAACTGTAAATAATTTTGGCTTAACAAATGTTTAACAAGCAGCGTCAGTCGCTCACCTCAACGGCGCATTGCTGAGCACAAATGGTCGGTCAGCGAACGGGATAGTATATAAAAATAAACAGCTTTAGAATAGTTTTTAATTATCGCTTGAAAAACTGATTTGGGTACATCGCTAACCGAAACGTGTGTGGCGAGTGGCAAATAAAGACAATGGAGTCCAAGATCTGGATGTTATTAAAGAACTCTAAAGAATTTATTATTAAAAACTTTAGTTCTACTTCGAATGCTGAATGGTCTTCTTTATTACTATAATGTGTACTTCAGAGAGATGTTTGTAAAAATGGAAATATTTCCATGGAAATGGAAATATTGGAGAATTTCAAATATTGTTTCAAGATAATGGAAATTTTAAAAATATTTAAGAAAAAATAAGAATGCCTTTTAATCATTAAAACAAATATTTCTATATATTTCTTATACTTTAATGCAGTACACTAGAAAAATTATTTCGAAAATTACAAATAATAAAATGCCTAAGTTTTCACGGGTTGTGCTTGCTTTAGAAGAAGTTTAATTGCACTTTGAACTCCCATCAAGACGGAATTGATGCTAAACACAATATTCAAGGTGTGGATGATATCGATGAAGATATGTCTCTTGATCATTGATACCTCAGTAGCGATGACTGTCTTTGATATTGCTGATTTATTTATTTGCTTTAAACTTTGTTTATTCACGCAATTATCTTACCAAATACCATTACTTTTTCTAATTTTGAGCCAGATATTTTTACCTAGTTTTGAATACTTTGGAAATTTAACTTTCATGGACAAATCTGACCATTTATGTTCTATTACTTATAAATAACTTTCATTAAATGTTTATTTTACCCTTTTTTGATATTTGTAGTTTTTATTTCTATATTTCTATATCCATAGAGGTTAAGAATTTTTCCTGATACTATTTCAAAAATATTTCTAAATATATATTTTCTGAAATTTTTCATCTATAGTACTTTGATTTACATCCACATATTTTACAAATTTTTAATTAGTTCTAAGATAATTTAAAACTAGTCGTTCAATAACCACTAAAAGTGTTATTCGTTTATGCAGGTGTTTAACTAATTTATAGTTGTTTTTTTAAGATTTAAAAACTTAATAATAAACTGTACTTAAATATGTCATCCCAAAGGCTATTAATGGTTGTCTAATAATGATAGCAATGAAGAGTATCTGCTATAAATAATTTTTTGGTTTACAATGTTCTTCTTTGAGTTTGATGTAACTAATCCTTTTCTGGAACACACAAGTCCCTATTTGCATCAGCTTGTATAAAAGCTTTTTGATAATGCCATTAACATTTTGGAATAAGGCAGACAAGATGGCCAGAAAATGGCTTCTGCCAAAAAAGGTCAGGTGTACTTTCTACTATTCTGAAGTAAGGCCAAACGTCTCATCATCGAAATAAGAGTATAGCCTTTATTTGGAGCAATCAGTTGAACAAGTGCGTGTCCAACGTGATGACGTACTCAGAAGAATTATACTTTTACCTTCAGGCCAAACCAGTTAACTCTCATCGCGGCGGATAGACCAGACGACAAGAAGCTGAACAGTTATATAAACAAATTAGGAAGGTGATGGGTCGTCTTAAATCCCAAGGAGATTATCACCAAGACGCGATTTTTTCCCCCTTAAGTAGGAGGAGGTCTAAAAACGGATTAGGGGAGAGAAATGAGCTCGGTGATATGTTGGTGCAGTTTGCCAGGAGGAAAATCCTGCTATTAAAATACGTTCTAAACTATACCCAGATGCTGATTTGCAGACGGATCACAAAATGTAGTAAGAAATCAAGTCGACTACTGCTAAAATCAGGTTCATTGCTCGGGGAAAAAAGCAACCAGACGGGCTTGTAGCTAATTTCTTATTTTGGTGTAAACTAGTAAAAAAAGATCAATTCCCCAGATTCAATGTTAAAAAAATAAAAAAAATCACATCCAAAAAATAATGCAAGAACTCAAATCTTTGTAAATCAAAGCGGCAATACCATCTGTCATAAATACAAGTGGCAACTAAGAAAAATCTTTGGTCATGCTGAAAGGGGCCAAAACTCAAAACGTGGATGACCGATGAAATCCTAAACCAATGGAAGATCGTCGTCTTTAAAAACGATAAAACAAAATACACAGCCAAAAAATAAGACTATTAAAAAACCAAAAAAAGGGGAAGCCGAAACATGGATTCGTAGGAAATGTAAGGAAGCTGAAGATTACCGATCTGCACGACTCATTTAACTTTCAAAAAAAGGTCAAAGAAATTACAGGATATAACAAAACATTCCCCTTTTTAAAGATGACAATGGAAAACCCTTGTTTTGGGGTTTGGGATCGCTGCAGGAGATTTAAAAAGGGGGTTTATGGAGAGAGCTTTTTTTAAAGGGCACCGAGCAGAAAACTACTAATTACCAGCAAAAAAACCCAAGTGGGCCAAATCTTGGATCGGCCCTCATCAAAGCAGTCAATTCTAAAACGGAAAATCGTATGCTGAAGTCCCGTATGCGGGAAGCCCCCAAAATGCACCAGCGTAAAACAGCTAACATATATTTTTAACCAGATATATGACACCGGTTAAATCCCCTAGACTTGCTCAAATACACATTACAATACCTAAAAAAAGCAAACGTTTATTGAGTCACTTAAGATATTTCTACGGATAATTCAGTTCACTCATAGATTCCCAAAAAAGCGTTTAAAAATGTAAACATGACCTTTAAATTGGCAGACTACGTGAAATAGAACTTGATGATAAAGATATTGGGATTATAAAACAACTTTAGGGGCCCGGTCTGCTGAAATTCGAATCGAAGAGATCTCTGACACGGGGATTTAACATCTAAAGGGGTTCGAAGTTTTTCCCCCTGTCCCCCATGCTGTCTAATATTTTTTGAAGGGGGTCTTTTAACCAAACTCTGGACAATGTGGACTGGAATAAAGTAAACGGCAAACCCTCAACAACATTCGATACGCAGATGATACCTCAATTCTACTAATAATCTAGAAGATTTACAGAACATCTAGACAGAATTGTTGAAGTAGATGTACAGTTTGAAATGGGGCATTAACATCGCCAAAACTAAAATGATGATTTTAGAGCGGAATTCGTAATCAACCTTACAATCAATGGCAAAACAATGGAAGACTATCAATTCAAATATCTGGGAGCTACTCTTAGCGGGACATGGGATTGTGATGAAGAGGTAAAAAAACTATCCCGGGAAATTTCAAACCCACCCTATTAAGATAAAAACATACTCCTCAGAGAACCCTACCATTTGATCTTTGACGAGTAATCCCAAAGCAAATCTTTTAAAAGGTTTTATTTATTACAATAAAATAATAAATTGGGGGAAAAAACATTTTGATATTTATAGTAGATACTGTCCTTCACAATAGGAAACGCAACATTCTAAAGGCATTCGGACCTTCAATTTTAGCACGTGATTTCCTTACACGGAAGGAATTTTTCGCCTTAAGGCAAATCGTTGAATCTTTTTTTCTTCCATGATTTGACATACATTTTTCCCAACGTTGCGTCGTGCCATAGAAGACAATGCCAATACGCTTTCTGATGAGGTTAATGCTTGGGCATCTTAGACTCAGTACTAGCACCAACTCCTTCTTTTTTCATCAACGATCTTCTTCTTTCGATCAATCCCATCCATAATTTTTTGACGATAGTACTCTTCACTCTAATACTCAGTTTCTTAAGCCAGTCTCTGGGCGATAAGGAAGTTCTATGTTAATAAACAACTCTGACTTCTTTTTAAAACCCTCACGGGACGTTAGTATATAAGTCAATAGTTGTTATATTATGGTATAAGATTTAAAAGTTTAAGGAGTTCAATTTAAATTATTAAAGAACTAATAGTTTAAATATCAATATAAAAAAATTAGAAAAAAAAACTCAAATCCTAAGTAACTTAAAATATTTTCTTTAATAAATGGGGGTCACAATAGTGTTTTGTTCACCTAAAATAAACAGC
>JAHBCN010000149.1:102500-263174 GCA_019359885.1 Listronotus oregonensis
CTCGCTTGCTGAGATTCCTTGAGCGAGCGTCCATCAGGAAAAAAAACGTGCACACCGCTGTTAAACGAACAAATGGGTTAACCAATAAAAAAGTAAAAAAAAAATTAGGAATTATTTCTGTCGAAAATAGACTTCAAATTTATATTCGTTTTAATAGTCTTAAAAATTTTTTTTTTTTTCTTTATTAAAATAATAAAATTTTAATTATTTAAACTTGTACTGTGGGGAATTATTTCCTAAAATATATTTATACCTAGTATATGAATAAATACACGTTGGTAAACTTGATTTCCAATTTTTTTCAAACTCTATTTTTTTATAAGACTTTTCCCTTTCATAAAAAGAAATGCATGTATAGAGCACACCTAAATTTATTTATTTTTTATAAAATAAAATCGAAATAAACGCATGTATTTTTAGTTTTTAAAGCCATTGGTAAATAAAATTTAAATTATTAATTAAAGTGTGGCCATCAAAAGCAAAAAACGGCTAGTTTTTTGGAGTTATCAAAAAAAACGTTTTGCAAAATTTATTGCATATCGTATTGCCATTTGTTTGGGTTTTATTTGTTTGTTTTTTTCCTGGTGATAATTTTAAAAATTTTTATTCTTGTTAAAATGTCGGAAATCTATTTTTCAATATTATGACTGCGAAATAAAATCCGAAGAGCAGATAAAATTCAAAATAGTACACTATGTAGGCAATTGATTATAAACTGTATATATCTATGTATATTAAAATTATTTAGACTAATAAATACCTTACAATTATATTTACCTAAGTACTCTTAAATTTAATCGGTGTTTAGAGTAACCGATGGGTTTTTAAAATTTAAATATTTGATATTTAAAGTGACCCGCAAAAATCGCTTAAAAACTGCCTGTTTTTCAATTTATTCATTTAGGAAGAGCATTACTTTTCGTTTTTGTAAATTTTTAAAAATCACTTCTATTTTGGGTTCGGAAAGATGCCAAATCTAAAAAATTCAAAAATAGCAGTGGTATTAAAAGTTATTCTCACCCAATTTTTGTTTCAAATGGACCAAAAAATAAAATAATACATTTCCATCCCCCGCAGGTTGTAAATCAACCCCCGTGAACTATGTGGGGGATTTCCCGTCAAACCTAATATATAAAATCATGTACAATTTTTAAAATTGCAAAATAAGATTTTGGAATTTTCTAAAAAAAATAAATGTATATGATAGTCAACCACCCTTTTCCCAAAAGGGGAAAACTCCCTTATTAGTAAGAAAAAAAAAATGAAATCTAGCTTTTTTCACAAAAGTCTTGGCTTTGTATTTTTTTATCCAAGTTAAAAAGCCGGTGTACCTAGATTTTTTTAGATCACTATTAACCAAAAAACCTGAAGGCAGAATTAATCTAAAATTAAAAAATTCATGTTATATTTGAGATATTCTAAAATATCCAAATATATTTTTAATATTTTAAAAGTTTTTATGATTTTATACATTTAAGGGGATGAATTTATCCCCTTTCCACCTTTGATTAAAAAAAACTCGAAAAACCTAAAGGTTCTTTATACATCTGGGGTTTAAAAAAATGAGGCCGGCCAAAACGCTTTTTGCATAAACCCCCCATTTTATTCAATTTTTTGTAATGCGGGTTTCTTTACCCTTAATTTTAGGAGTGGTTTATTATTAAAACTTACCCTAAACTGTCCATCATATTTGGGGGTCCTAAAACCCTCTAAATATTTTTTTTTCAATTTTAAGTTGTATATGATTTTTTTATTTTTAGGGGGTGAATAAAACCCCCTCGCAGGAATTTGGTTTTTGGGTTTAAAAGGTAAACTAGAAAAAACTAATTAACCCGGTTTATATACTTGTAAAAAAAACCAACTAAGGCTTTTCTTGAAAAAGCTAGTATTTTAATTTAAATTTTTTCCCATTGATAAGGGTGGGTTCCCCCCTTAGAATAGGATTATTATCATAAACATTTATTTCTTATAAGACATTTTCCCAAAATCCGATGTTTTCCATTTTGAGGGAAATTTATACGATTTTGATATTTTGGGGATATTTCACCACACATAGTCCCCTGGGGGTTGGTTTACAACCTTTTAAGGATGAAAATGTTGCTATTTTTTCCCAAAGGGCCATTTGAAACAAAAATCGCAGTGAGGAAAAAAAACTTTTAAACCACTACAATTTTCAAATTCTTTCAGGTTTGGGGATTTTTCAACCCCTTTGGGAAATTTATTTTAAAAATTTTCAAAAAGAAAAACAATTCTCATCTTAATTTTCGACGAGTAATTTAGTAAAAATTCATATTTGATTTTTTCCCGTTCTGAAATTTTAAAAAAAAACAAAAAATTTTCTTCTATATGTTACAAAAATTAATTTAATTTTTGGGTAAATAAATTTTAAAAAATTAGTTGGGGGGTTAATGAAAAATTAACTTTTTTTTTTTTTTTTATTTTTAAATAAACTTTAAAAAATAAAAACATTTTTAAAATTAAAAAAACATTATTTATTTATTTTCTTAAAAAAGTGGGGGCTTTTAAAATTTTAGAATAAAAAATTTCTTTTATTTGTTTTAAAAATTATTTCGTAATTTTTAAAAAATTAATTTAAAAATTATATATAAATAAATTTATAATAAAATAAATAAATATAAAAATATTAATTTTTTATAATTATAATTTAGAAAGACAGGGGTATCTGATAATACATTATTACAAAGGCAAAAGTGGAGCTATAGAAAACTGCAAAAATCCTATATGGCGCTCATACCAAAAATTAAAGTTGATGGAGTAAAAATTATAGAGCATAGCTAAAAATATTACTGATAAGGTTTACATGTTACAAAATTCTATTGTACTTTTACTAAAAGTTATTTTAATTTATTGATTTATTACCTAAACTTCTACATCCATTAGAATCAGTCTCTGAAATACCATTTACATTGGTATACGGTAATGATCGTGTACCCGAACGAACATTAAAGTGTCTAATACCTAAATCCTCCATTTTTTCTTCTATAATAGCTATGTCATTTTTGATATCATTTCCTGCAGACATCTGTGATATTCCTGAATCTTGTGAAGTAGTGTCTCTATCTCTATCCAGTTTAGGCCCTAAAAATAATATATATATATATATATATATATATATATATATATATATATATATATATATATATATATATATATATATATATATATTAACAGAAATTTAACGGACTCACGTCAAAATTATTATTATATAAAATAATATTATTTATTTTTATATATATATATATATATATATATATATATATATATATATATATATATAGTGATATATTTAATATTATATTTAATATTATATATTATATAAAGTATAGGCATTATTTCTTGATACAGTGAACAATTCTAGTTGTTAATTCTATAGATTTTACTTTAAAATTTACTATTGTATATAAAGTTAGATGGCATTGCTTTTCCTTTAATTTGTCTCATTCTGCAATATATGACTTAATATAATTTTTAACATTATATAACTCAAACATATTTATTTAAAAAGTTCCAATAGGATGCTCTTGGGAAATTTCATTGCTTAGATAAATAAAGTTTCTACACCCCAAAACACAACACAATTTTTAACATTGACATAAATAAACATAACAAGAGAACATAAATATTAAAAAAGTCCAAAGAGAATCTACATAAGAGGAAATATGGCAGCCAGTAAAACGTTTCTAAGAAAGATATAAACAATTTAAAAATTCGTGAGGTTAAATCGAATAAAATATAGTAGTTGTATTAAGAATTTTTAAGTTGTTTTTATGCAGTAAAACAATGTCCCGAGGTCAGAATTGAAAACCAAAGAAGGCAGATAAATTATTTTTTTTCTTAACTGAAGTCCAACCCGATGATACTTTTAAATGAAATTACGAGTGTCTTCTATAAGGAACTCGAAATATATTAGTAAAACTTAGATTGTCCGTATTGAGTACCTTAATCCTGAAAATCGTAGACTAATTGATCTAAATTTACAAGTCTCCTTAAAAAGCCAAATTATTATTCTGGTATGCTATCGATTCGGCGATTTAGTCGTGTTTTCCTAAAAAATAGAGTCGGCTTTAAATTCAATTAATGCCGACCTAATATTAAACACGCATAACCAAGTGGATTTAACAGCTGTTTACTTTTTTATTTGCTCTAAAATTAGCAGGGTTTCTATAGCTAATAGCTGTAGGTTTTTTACCCTGTTAGATTCACCCTAACACAACTTTTCAACCTTGTGTCACATATTTGATTTAAAAAAAGGGTCAAAAAATCATTTATTGAAAAATGCTTTAGTAGGTCATTAAATACAGATTGGACTATACTAAGCGTAGTGTGCTGTGATTTCGAATGGACAGATTATATTTTACAGTGTGCTTTATACTGTTTTGATCTGGTTGATGCCAAAAGAGGGTGATTAGATATTTCACCTTTCAAAAAAAAAAATAGCAATATTTTAAAAAATAGAATGGAAAAAGCATACTATTACTTTTATTTGTACAATCTATAAAAAAAAAATTTCAGCATCATTAATTTAAAACCACCAGTGTAACAATGACAGATATTTTTCATTCGGTTATTATTTAATTAATCGTGGTATAATTTCCCAAGCAAATTCTGATGATGATCGTATATGGCAAAAACGAAATAAAAATAACTGTTTCATAAAATAAGCAAATAAAAATGTCCTACTTTTTTTCAAAATACTGCAAGTTGCTTCAGCACCTTTTTCGAAATATGAAAAATCTATTTACGGTCAACTGACATCAACCATGGCGAAACAATGTAAAATATCTTTTAAGATATCATCTGTTCCTTCAAAATCACAGCACACTACACATAAATTGTCCAAGTTGCATATCATGGCCTACTAAAACTTGTTTAACTAAATTATTTTTTAACGCCATTTTAAAGGCAGATGTCAGATTGTGACATATAGTTGAAAAAAAAAATTAAAGTAAATCTGATTGTCGTGGAAAATATTACATAGATCAGTTTTACTTACTGCTCTTTCTGAGGCGTTTACATAGTAACCCCAATTCATAACACTTCAATAAAAAACAAGAAAAATATATCAAAAAATATAGCAAATCCATAGTGATCTATAAAGTTATTCTGACAACAAACCTATATTATTCGATGTTTAATGCAATACATTCTAAAAAATAAATAGAAAATATGATGTGTTCCCTTTACATACTTTTAAAATAAAATTAATAAAATATTTTTTTAAAGACGAGCATCATGCATATATTTTAGCGAATGTTGGTATAACTTTAAACCGTGAAACAGCTTAACTTTTACCAACATTTTATAATTTTTTGTAAAATAGTTAAGCTAAGCATCATTGTATACAGTGTTGCTTCAGAAGTTAAAAACATACTACATCTCAATATATATGTGGATTCTCTTTGGATTTTGCTGTTAACTTAATCTATAAATGTACAATGTACAATGTAACAAAATTTCATTTGGTTATGGTCATTTACGCAAAAATTGAGTGTAAAAAGTAACTAAACATTTGGTCCAAATACGTTTAGGAATATTAACATTCTTCTTCACAGATCTAGATAAAAACATGTAAAAGCCATAAAAATATTTGGCAATTAATGTAAAAAAAAATAAAAAGAAAATAACTTTTTCAAAGAATAAAAGTTTTTTTAAAATAAAAAAAGATATATGGTAATTACAGTATGCTGTATTAAAACATGATTACTTACTTGACTTACCTAAAGTTTCAAAACTATAATTTTGAATCTCCGCTGTAGTCCGCCGCAGACTCTTATACACTTCCTCCTGATCTCCAAATGGTGGGGTGCCTGGAGATAAAGGTTTGGGACTGCCAGAAACGAGTGGACTGCCTGGCTCACTACTAGTTGAAGTCTTCCTCATATGATTATGAACAATATTTGAAGCGATATCTTGTTGTTCCTAAAGATATGAACAAAGGCCATTAAAAAGTCTGCATTATATTTGGCACCAGCTTTTGCTGCACTCGAGATACAAAATTTATATACACAAAAGTTGTCAAAAAAAAATGAGACTAATGTAATAACTTGTTAAATGAAAGGGTTCATTTTTCCTAACTATTAAAAGAAAAATAATTTTTAATGGCTTTAATTTTACTTTTTTTTGAACACCATAAATTTAGAGGTCTATATTCTTTTGTTCTTATTCTGTAAGATGTTACAATATTTTCGGAAACGCCGATTTATCCTTTGTTAAAAAAATGTATCAAAATTTGAATATTTCAATTTCAACTTTGTTAAAAAGACATGCTCATTGTTTAAGTTTATACAGTGCGAGTCTCTAACTTGAAATAAATTCAGTCAGTCAAACAAGGTTGTGTTTTCGGAAATTGCTCGGATACGTTGATAAGTATTGTAAACTGCGCTCTTCTCGATGTAATAAAATTTTATACGGCATGTCCCAAATTTGAGATATGACGTCATCGAATATTTTTTTAAATGGCAACACTAATTTTTTTAAGATTATGTTTAAAGAGTATATCCAGTTACACATGTGTACCAAATTTTAAATTTTTATTTCTTGTCATTTAAAAGATATTTGACAAACATCCTATTCAAAGACTGAAAAAATCTAATTTGACCCAATTTAACGTCAAAATAATAAACGTCAGCTTGACAAAAAATGATTTATCAATCAAATGACTTTTTTTTAAACTGACATTGATTTTAATTATTTGGTAAAATATAACTAAACATTTGACGGATATGATAAACTTTATAGCTAATTGAACATATGACTAAACATAACGATATAGCATGCTGGTGATAATAAAAAAGCTTATAGTTTTTTGCATTTTGTGATGTAATCATTAAAGTCAGACATAGGGTCTGCTACATAAAATATGTTTAGAATTTCAAGAGGAATGCAAATCTCGAATAAAAAAAAATAGGGTACCCATTTGAAATAAGAAAGTACGACCAGGTCCAGACTTTTTGAAACACCCTGTATAGATGAAAAGAAGTTTAAAAAAATATATTTGAATCAGTTAAACTTTTATAATAAACTCGTTTTTCCCAAACGTGAAATAAAAAAGTTAATGGGGGGTTACATTTATAACCGGGCATCCTGTACATTTTCGTCTGACTTAAATATCCAGTGTGTAAGCAAAAAAAATCAGAATTTAAAAAATATTTATGAAATGATTTAACGGGTCACCTTTGAAAACTCAATATACAAAATCAGATTAAAAATGTTATTTTTATTTTAATAATACTGGTATTCTACCAACTCACCTTTGGAAGCTCAGTAAGCATAAGAGTAATAGCTGGAGTATTGCAATTCCACAAGGCTACAATGCATACCTTCGCGGCATGCCTGATCTCCATGGATTTAGCGTCCTGAGAGAAAGCGATGAGCTTCTGCAACGCTTGCAGCGCGTTGGCCGACGACGAAATCGCTGAAGCGGCGTCGGGATGGTTACATAGTGACGTTAAAAAGTTCAAAACAACAGTTTTTGATTTGACGTTGGGCGTTTGAGTTGCGTCCAACAAAAACCGATATACGTTTGCGATAAGCAGATGCACTGGGAAACTGTTTCTTATTAGTTCTAGAGTATTGATTAATTTACTTGCTATAGAATTTAGGGTTTCACCACCAATTTTTAAAAATACCCTTTGTAAAAGGACGTATATCCAGTAATCTAGATCTTCTTTGTGTAGCTTGATGACCTATAACAAAAAAAAACATGTTACCCAAGCTAACATCACGAAATTATACATTACGTGTTCTCGGCGTTCAGGGCGCGTATTAGCATTGTCTCCTATAGGAAGGCGAAATCTTAGAGAAGTGTATTTCAAATTATGGAAAATAATGTTTTAACGATTTTTCCATGAAAGAGTCCACATTCTCTCCTAAGTTAGGAAACCATGTGCTGAATATTGAAGCGTCTGAATACAGTAGCATTTGTCGCGAGAAATTTCTCCATTGTGAGATGCAATATCTACTATAAAAATCAACTTCAAATTTTCTATTTCCAGAATTTATTATTTTATTGTAATACATAAAAAAGTTAGTTTTGCATTACGTGTATTTCTATTTAGGTTGGCCTATAAGTGCCTCTTCTTTTTGGTTAAGTTAGTTTTGCTTACTACTAACCAAAACTAGCTGAACTAACCCCTGTTACATAAGTTTTGAAAAAAAAAATTAAAACTACTTGTTTCTATCCAAATAAACTTTTGTTTTTTCAAACTTATTATATTATTAAATCAATCATTGCTACACAAAAATAATTTCATTTATTGCCGCCATCTATGACTCGTAATATATGCCTAACTGGTCTCATGCATATTTATTTCTCTTACTTTTTGGAAGATTCGCTGCTGAAGGTCTTGTTCGTTTCGTGCTTCCCAGCCGTTATCTATTCTATTCGCAATATTATGTTTCTTTTTTTTCTAAGAATCATAGCCACTTAAAATTTTTTCACTCAATAATTTTCTTATGCAAATATTTAAAATGCCTCTCTAATTTCAAGGAAAATGCAAATATTTTTGCGAAATTACTACACGAGTAAAGTTTAGATGTTGTTGCTAAACTGCAAACTGACACAAACAGTATCGCCACGATGACGCCAATAAACAGGAGATATTGTTCCTCCTACTCGTGACAAAATATGCTGCATTCAGACGCTTTTATATATATCACGTGTTGTCTAACGTAGGAGAGAATGTCCACCCCTTATCAGCAAATCGTTGGGATATTGTGATTCGTGATTTGACACATATTTTTCTTAGTTTGCGTCTTGCCTTAAAAGACAATGCCAATACACGTTTAGGGCCCCGAAATTACGAACGTGTTTGCATGTGCGGACAATTTTTTTCCGCTATAATAGGACAATGCGAGGATATGAATTGCACCCAATTTTAAATAAAAACTGGTTGAATAATTATACCGGTTTTATTAAAAAGTAAATTTTGGGCCTACGTTACCAAACTTTCTTGGAGAGTTAACATCGAAAAAAATAAAATAAAAATGGTACAACTGTGACCAACTGAAATATATTAATAAGGTAAGCATATGGTTAAACATTTTTTGAGGAAAGATTATAATATAGGAAAATACAACCTGATTTAAATAATTATATATTTATTGGATTAGACATGACCTTGACTACGACGAATTAATTGTAAGTAACGCGTACATCATAATATTTTTTAATGGAGTAAACCGTAAACCGTAATATATTTTGTTTTTATTTTAAAAAGGTATAACATTTTTAATAGACGCTATTTTAATGAAGTATTTACATTTTTGACATAGATCAAATTTTTGAGAAATGTCATTTTTGTCAAGTACTTTATTTTTGCCGGGTATCAATTTTATTTCAAAAATACTACACTATTTAATTTGTCATAGTTATTATAAAATCCTCATAACAGTGATGATCAAATAAAAGTCACAATGGAAACGAATCATGTTTGCTGAAATAATTCCTTTTTTACTGTTAGCAGAAGAATAAGCAATTGATTGATAAACCTACCTCATGAAGAGTATCTAAAAATACGCCCCAGCCTTTGGTATGAGAGTCCATGAACATCTTTGTAAATATTTCGGTGAGATGCTTTAGCTCGCCATTTGTCAACCTAATTTCTTGACTAAGGTAGGCATGAAGGGACATCAAACCGTCTCGTCGTTCCTGCCAGTTTGTACTGGCACACAAGGCAATTATTTCATTTATATCCTGAATAATAAAACTAAAATTAGATATTTTGTTATATTTGCAAGTGTAAGGCATTAATTTTTAAATGACAGCTATACAATAGTAATTAGGTTTCAATAACACTAAAACCTGGGACTTCCATTGTCTTTATTTGTTAATTGATACACAAAGTTTCGGTTAGTGATGTATATTCAATCGTTTTTAAGTGATAACTAAAAACTATTCTTAACAGCTACGACTTATATACTATCCGCTGTTCACCGAAGCTTGATCGATTTCTCACGGTTCAGCAACGGCTGCCTGATATTCCGAATATCAATATTAGGCTTGCTAAACACATTTTGGTTGTTTACCATTATTACAGCATCTTTAAATTTTCTTTTCTTAAAGTGGGTTTTTTTATGAATATTTTTTGCTTCCGACCATTGTATGCGGTGTTGTTTTGACCAAGGGTGTTCGGCAATCCCTGACTTCGACGTTTCACCTCGATCCGTACGTTTCTTGTGTTCTTTAACTCTAACTTCGAATGGTCTTTTCGTTTCCCCGATGTATACCTCACCACCCTGCCTCTGGATGGAGTGATGAAGTTGTTGAAGCTTTGCCCCCGTAGTTCCTACTTTCAGGTGAAAGATAAGTACTACGCGCAGGATGATGGACTTCCCATAGGTTCATCGCTCTCCCCAATGGTAACAAATATTTATATGGAATGGTTTTAGGAACAAGCACTAATTAAACCAAAAGTTTGGCTAGGATATGTTGACGATACTTTTATTGTATGGACAGGCAATGACAAAGAACTTAAAGGTTTCTTAAAACATCTAAATTGCTTTCTTCGAGGTCATGGATTGCCAAACACGCTTGGTCAAAACAACATCGCATACAATGGTCGGAAGCAGAAATTATTCATAAAGAAAACCACTGGAAAAAAAGAAAATTTAAAGAAGCTGAAATAATGGTAAACAACCAAAATGTATTTAGCAAGCCTAGTATCGATATTCCGAATATTTGGCAGCCGTTACTGAACCGTAAAAAATCGATTAAGCTTCGCTGAACGGATAGTATATAAGTCGAAGCTTTTAAGAATAGTTTTTAGTTATTACTTGAAAACGTTTGGAGATACATCACTAAACGAAACGTTGTGTATTAATTAACAAATAAAGACAATGGAAATCCAAGATTTTAGTGTTATTGAAACCATAACATTGTCTAACACTTTCAGGGAAAGTAGAAGAAAAAAAACTCAAAATTTGCGTTTAGGCCATGTTATTAAATAAACATGCGGTTGAATAAACCAGATATAATCTTAGTGAATTTGTAAAAAATGGTAAGCACAAAAAGCAAAGCGACTTATTTAATTTTTAAACATGTACATGCACTTTATACTATGTAAAAAGATATCTGTATGTACATGTAAATTATTTTCTAGTAATTAAAAAATTATTTACACAAACATTTGACTTGCCATGGAATTAAAACATACCTTTATATCATTTTGCTAGGATTGTACTGATACTTAATTTTTTTAAATGTATTTAGTGCTTATAGCAAGGAAGTTTGAAGGTTAATGGGAGCCCAATACTATGGCCTATTCGATCAAAAAATCTTCGACCCACTATGAAAATAACTGTCATGAGAGGCCCCCTCGATTCTGCGCAGTAACAAAATTCCCCAAAATATTATGATGTGATGTCTACTTACACACAGTTTGTAGGTCGGCAACACATTATCTTTTGACAGAGCCGGAGTCCCGTTTTAGTGTGCGACGGCGCGGTGTTCATGAAACCATACCCGCGTATTAATTTCGATTGTTTTGCTTGTGTGATTTTATTTTGTGGTTGCAGAAGTTTTTTGGATTGATAAAAACCTTCATATTTTAGTGATTATTGGTTTATTTAATTGTGACTATAATTTTGTGTTTATTGGTTGTTACTTATAAAATCGTAACAAAATGCCTGAAAGTTTAATGGTTTTGTCTTGCAAATCCAAGGGTAACATACTCGGAATACCCCTAATTAGGAGAACAAGCGCAGGTCAATTCAAATCTTGTCTAGTTTAATGCTCCAAGACACAGTTCGGTGTCGCGAAAAGAAGTTATTTAATCATTGTGGCGTTACTATTAAGAACAACCTTAACTGACACAAACACATTACATCAATAGCCTTAGCTGCCTTTAAAAAGCTTGGATTCCTCTTTTGAACCAGTAAGTATTTCTATCCGTCCAATCTGTATACACTGTAGGTATTCCAATCAGACCATCTTTAGAATATTGTTCTCATGTCTGGGCAATTGTATTTCCTACAATTCTTATCATTCTTGATTTCATTAGAAAAAGATATGTTCGTCTTAATAATGATCCCACGCTTACAGAAAAGCTTCCTTCTCTTTCCCACCGACGAGCTGGAGGGAATATGTTGCATTTTTATAGGTATTTTCACGGCTTCTGCTCCGAGGAGTTTGCAAGTATAATTCCTCTGACAGCTTCCAACAGAGCAACTCGCAGTGCCACTTTTATGCATCCTTTTGCAGTCCAACGTAAGAGGCCCCGAACTTCCCTTCCTTCTCCCTGTTCCATCATCTCCAGAGTGTCTAGACTGAAATCTGCCATTTGCAGAAGTTTTCCCTTCTCCAAATCTTTAGGTCTGGTGTAGATAAACTCCCCTTTATCACACTTAACGGTACGTTAGTATTGAAGCCTCAGCCTTGGTGGACTGTCTTACGATATAAAAAAAAATCTTATGTAAAAAATTCTATAGTTCTTGTCAAATTTGTTTATGTTGTCTGCATGAGGTAACACTATTTTATTGTACTTTTATACAAATTATAAATTTATAAAATATTGTATTACCCTAAAACACAAACAACCAGTTTAAATTATGGTAAGTTTTTACTTTTCTTGACCCTTGCCGATTTCTATGATTTTTTGCATACAGAGGCGCTGATTACAAATCTAAAGTAAGTGTTTTTCGTCAACGTTTTATTTTTCAGATATCGATCCTTAAATATAATAATTAGATGAAACTCATTTACACTATCTTGCCCTTTTTTCATCACAAAATTCGTGATAAGTACATGAAACTATCATACAAAATGAAATTTATTTAAAAAAGGTGTGGTCAATTGTTTTATTAAGATTTTAGGTAAAAATTCAAAAATCCCAAAAATATCAACCATTTAAATAGAAGACTATGAAGTGACGACATCAGTTCTTTTCATGTTAAATCATATGATGTAAAATCCAATATTACAAAATAATTTTAAATATTCTATTATAGTTTCGTTCATTAACCAACAATGTTGTGCAAAAAAAAACAGTAAACGCATAGTTAGTCTGAATTTGACATTTGATGATGTCAACTTTATACATGGTTACAAAGAATTATGGAAGTCCGGATCTGACCTACGATTCATTGTGCAAACTCCGCGGGTCCGATTCTCCTATTCCCGGTGCCCTGTACGCCTGGACAATTTTGTACTGCAGCATTGGCCTTCCATACACCTTTAAACTTTCTTGGCTTATAGCAGTCGTAATAATTTATAAATGAATTAGAAGAGAAAGTACACTGCTATGCAAAAGGAAATTGGACAGAACTGATTTATTACTTCTTTTTCTGCATATCAAAATACCTTTTACATAAAGCATGAACATATTTAGCAAAGTCTTTACATACGATAAAAATGTAGTACTGGATAGGTAGAAAACATGCAACATATGTTAGATTTTTTATTTAAAATAAATGCAATTTGTTGTAAAACTTGTTTTTAAGAAGGACAAAAAAAGAATTATGGCAACTTTTTCAGATCAACGATCTATAGATTGTGTAATCCAAGATATTATTACTTTAAAACCCGAAAAAAATGAAACACCACAACAATTTGGTCTACGTTTACAGGATTTACGCAGTTTATTATTTTCCAAAGTTAATATGACTAATGAAACCCGCGAAAAAAAATTATTACAAATTTCAGAATACGGTAATTTAATTTTAAAAACTTTTATTAATGGATTAAATTACCACATGCAATTGGTAGTTAGATTAAAAAATCCAACTACTCTTGAACAAGCTATGTGTTTTGCACAAGAGGTAGAAAATTTTCTATAATATAAAAATCGTAACAATATTACATCTAAAACAACCGTAAATTTTAATAATCAAAAAAGTAAAAATATG
Organism: Listronotus oregonensis; assembly: GCA_019359885.1. Lineage (NCBI taxonomy): Eukaryota > Metazoa > Arthropoda > Insecta > Coleoptera > Curculionidae > Listronotus > Listronotus oregonensis. Next base: position 116,364 of record JAHBCN010000149.1, read on the forward strand.
CCTCAACAAACGCATTATGCAGTTAATGCAAAACCAACGCATTTTCCAAGTTATATACCAAAATTTTCCCAAAATAATTTTATACCAAATAGACCTATAAATCCGAATTTTATGAACCAAAATCAATTTTTAGGCTTTGGTCAATTTAGACCCACGCCTCCGCATTTTAATCAAAGACCCAATAATCAAAATTTTGTACAAAGACCACAGGTTAATCCAAGACCTAATTTTACAGATTTTAACCCAAATTTAAATCAGCGAAATGCAAAATTTAGCGGTATATCACGTCAAAAACCGGAACCGATGGATACCTCTTCGGGAAACACACCAAAACCCGTAGTACAACCCAAACGTAATTGGATAGCAGAAGAACTATTCAACCAATCGGTTGAACCAATTAATCAGGATACAGAACCTTCTAATTCTAATTATCAAAATTTTAATTCAAATAACGAAAATTATTATCGGGAATATGACGAATATACACTGCAAGAAAATAATTATGACACCTCGTATTATTCTTCTTACGCAGACGAATATAACCCATACGAAAATTTTTCATGTTACGAAGATCAAAATTTACTAAACGAAAATCAAAATTTTCAGGAGTCTCAAATTTCAGAGAACCAAACTTAATACTTTTAAATAATTATACACATTCAGATCTACCAGTAGTTTTTATGCTCGAAATAAATGCTAAATTTTTAATAGACACTGGTAGCGGTAAAAGTTTTATTAAACCAAAATTAGCCTATAAAAATTATGCAAATTTAATCTTTTTAGAACCTTTTTCTGTTAGAACAGCGCATGCGACCTCAGTTCACAATGAAGTTGCAAATATACCAATATTTCCATCATTTAATTGTCCAGAAAATCATAAATTTTACCTTTTCGATTTTTCACCCAAATTCGACGGCTTACTAGGCATTGACCTTTTGACACATGTAGGCGCGAATATCGATTTAAAAAATTGTTTATTAAAAATGAAAAATACTACATTGCCTTTATACTATCAAAATAATTTATCTGGTATACATAACTTTGAAACAATAGAAATAATTTTACCCCCTCGTACAAGTCAAAAAGTAAAATTACCTGTCGATCAATCAAACGGTATAGGTATTTTAGAATACACAAATTTTGGTTGCGCAGAAATGCCAGAAGCTTTAGTAGAAGTAATTGACTCTTTTGCTACTACACTTATAACTAACTCTACCGAAAACCCTGTAAAAATAACATTATTTGAACCTTTAAAAATCGAGATTTTAAATGAAGCCGAAATTAACTTTATTGAAAAAATGGAAACCGATACCGAATTAAATGAACATATTGATAATTTACAAAAACAAAATTTAAAGAATTTACGTTTAGCGCATTGCAATAAAGAAGAATATAAAGCCATTAGAAACTTATGTTACGAGTACCGCGATATCTTTTATTGCGAAGGCATCCCTCTAACTTTTACCAATCAAATTAAACATAAAATCAATCTTACAGATGAAACGCCAATATTTACAAAGACATATCGATACCCCGAAATTCACAAAAAAGAAGTAAAATCTCAAATTGACAAAATGCTACAAAACGGGATCATTCAAAACTCAACTTCACCTTGGAGTAGTCCCATATGGATAGTACCCAAAAAATTAGACGCGTCCGGAGTACGCAAGTGGCGTATTGTCATAGATTATCGAAAAGTTAACGATAAATCGATACCCGATAAATTTCCCTTGCCAAATATTACCGATATCTTAGATAAATTAGGTAAAGCACAATATTTTTCTACTTTAGACTTGGCAACAGGATTTCATCAGATAGAAATGGACCCTAACGATATACCCAAAACAGCTTTTTCAACTGATACGGGCCATTACGAATTTAAGCGCATGCCATTTGGCCTTAGAAACGCCCCATCCACCTTTCAAAGGGTAATGAATAATGTTTTACGCGGACTTCAAAACGAAATCTGTTCTGTATACTTAGATGACATAATTATTTTTTCCACCTCACTTCAAGAACATATTGAACGATTAAAAGCAGTTTTTGAAAGACTTCGACAATCAAATTTCAAAGTCCAATTAGATAAATCAGAATTCTTACATAAGGAAGTCGCTTATCTAGGTCATAAAATTACCAGTGACGGAGTAAAGCCCAATCCTGATAAAGTCACCGCAGTCAAAAACTTTCCAATACCAAAAACTCAAAAAGATATAAAATCATTTTTGGGACTTGCTGGATATTATCGCAGATTTATTAAAGACTTCGCAAAAATTACAAAACCTTTAACCCTTTGTCTTAAAAAAGGAGCCAAAGTCACACATTCACCATCCTTTATAGAATCCTTTAATCACCTAAAAGAATTATTGATTAATGCACCTATTCTTAAATACCCAGACTTCGAAAAACCCTTTGTCCTGACTACAGACGCTTCAAATATTGCCCTTGGCGCCGTTCTTTCTCAAGGCGACCCTCCAAATGATAACCCTGTAGCTTATGCTTCACGCACCCTTAATGAAACAGAACAACGTTATTCAACGATCGAAAAAGAATTGTTAGGCATAGTATGGGCCTGTAAATATTTTAGACCCTATCTATATGGGCGAAAATTTAAAATCTATACGGATCATCGACCCTTAGTTTGGTTATTCAACCTTAAAGAGCCAAATTCCAAACTCGTCCGTTGGCGCTTAAAATTGGAAGAATTCGATTACGAAATCTTTTACAAAAAAGGAAAACAAAATTCCAACTGTGACGCACTAAGTCGTATCCCTTTACATGCTATCGAATCCGAATCATTATTCAACGATCCAGGTGATATAAATACCGATATTGCCCAATTTTTAAACAGCGACTTTAACCCCGAATATCTTAACCCTGAATTAGTTTCAGACGCTCTTAAACAAATTGAAAATAACACCCAAGAAAAACCGAATACAAAAAAAATCAATATTATTTCAGACATTCAAATTCCACCACCAATAAATCAATCACTGATAAATCAACCACCAATAATACAAACACCGGTAATTAACCCACCAACGATAGACACTGTTCATAGTACAAACGCGAACGAGAATTATTCTAATATGACCATATTAGACGAAATTATTAATAATAAGCCCTATCAATTTATTATCAAAAAATCACCCTATGATAACTATATTAAAACCGAACGAGAAAATTTTGACGGAAATCATATTATTCATGCAACGCTGCCAACTAACATCGATACTATTACAAATTTTCTAAAAGAATACTTAACAAATAAAAATACACATTTATACTTATTCTCAAAAGAACTACGGCCTTATTTTCAACAAGCAATGAAAAATCATTTTAATAACTTTAAATTAATAGAATGCACAAAACTAATAAATAATGCTCAACCAGAAGAAAGAGAATTATTGATTAAATATAGACACGAAGGTAAAACAAATCACCGCGGAATAGATGATACGTGCAAATATCTTAAAACAAATTATTATTGGAAATCATTAAAGTCTGACGTCACAAAATACATTAACAACTGTGAAATATGTCAAAGATCAAAATATAATAGAAGACCCCTAATCAACCTCTTATCTTAACAGAAACCCCCAGCAAACCTTTTGAAATAATACATATCGACACATTCATTATAGGTAAACAAAAATTTTTAACAATTATAGACAAATTTTCAAAATATGCACAAGCTCTCCCATATACCGGAAACGCAGTATCATGCTGTGATCAATTAGTTAAATTTTTCTCTTTTCTACGAATCCCTAAACAGATAATATCAGATAATGGTTCTGAGTTCCAAAACGAAGTAGTAGACGGCTTATTAAAAACACATAATATTAAAGTCCATTTTACTACCCCTTATCACCATGAATCAAATTCACCCGTGGAACGCCTACATTCTACGCTAATCGAACATATTCGAATATTACGCGAATCAGACCCGGAAGCAGACGTCACTAAACTAATGCCCTATGCAATTATTGCCTACAACAACACTATTCATTCAAGTACAAATTTTTGTCCATACGAACTTGTCTTTGGACACACTGATTCTAGAGACCCTATGGATCTAATACCTTCTCATGTATATACCGAATATTTAAATAATCATAAAAATAATACACAAATTCTTTATAATAAAGTTGCCGAAGAATCGAAGGCATTAAAACAAAAAATTATCGATAAAATCAATAAAGATAAAACTTCCAAAGAGCTAATAATAGGATCACAAGTTTATAAAAAATCAGACAAACGATCGGGAAAAATTAAAAAGAAATTTTTAGGACCATTTATTTTAACAAGTATATTAGAAAATAATAAAATAGAAATAGAAAACCCCAAAACAAAAAGAAAAGAAATAATTCATATAAACGAATCTAAAATTATGCCTATTGTTCCAGATGGAGCTGGACCCTCGGGGACTCAGTAAAATTTCATGACTTAAACGATCATCCCGGAATCCTACCCTTCAGGCTAGGGACCGCACAATTAGAATCAAATCAATGGACCTTTATTCAAAATATCGATCTTGCCCCTCTAATCAATAAATTTCAAACTATTAAAAATCAAGTAGAAACAATGTCTACTAAAATTAAAAATAACAGTAATTATTATAAAGAATATTCTAACACTCTTACTTCACTATATACACGTGAAAAACACATAGAAAATCTAATAGAACAAATTATCCCGACAAAGACTTATTACAAAAATAAAAGAGGCCTATTTAACCCTTTAGGCTCATTTATAAAATGCATAACTGGAAATCTAGACCAAAACGACGCGGAACAAATTGACGCAAAAATAAGAAAAATACAAAATAATCAAAATCAATTAAAAATTGATGCTATAAACCAAATAACACTCTTGGATTCATCAATTAACAAATTTAAAATTATAATATCGAACATTACACATAATGAAAACATCCTAAAATCACGTATTCTTCAAATTGAAGAAATAATAAAAAAATTGATTTAGATCAAACTGATTTTCATCAATATTACTTAACACACACAATAATAAATCAAGTAACACTAATTTACCAATCAATATACGATATTCTTACTAAAATCGAAGTTGCAATTACTTTTGCAAAAATTAATACACTGCACAACTCAATAATAGATCCTAACGAATTGCTAACCGAAATAAAAAATTTAAATAATCATTTAACTAGAGATAAATTACCTCTTGAACCAAATTTGCAAAATATTCTTAATTTCGAAAAAATAATAACAATTAAAAGCTTTTTAAAAGATCATAACATTGTATTTATATTAGAATTACCACTTGTCGAATCGGAAACATATCAATATTTCAATTTATTTCCTTTACCGATTCCCAATAATCAATCGTTCCTCGTCAATATACCCTTTAAGCCCTACCTAGCACTAGGTAACAAGAAATACGCCTACACGGACCAAAAATGTCTGGAAATCCAGCCTCAAAACTATCTGTGCAAAGAATCCAGGACCGCCTCTATAGAAGACAGCCCGTCTTGCGCAGTACAGCTCATCAAGCACCATACCAATGTATCAGCTTGCCACCTGTTCAATACACAATTACACGAAATTCAATCAACAAAAATCACCAATGGAAAATGGCTTATAACTATACCAAGCCGTTCAATAAGTATCGTAAAATGCAAAGAAACAGAAGAAAACATTCCACTGTTTGGATCATACCTGTTAGAATCGTCAATGAATTGCAAAGTTCAAATAAAATCAATATTATTTGAAACATATAAACCAAGTCGATTAGATTTCTCCAAAGTCAATATACCTATATTAAATTTGAGTCTAATCGAACGCCAACCGAAGATTTTGGGCCTTCCTGCCATGGACCTCAACTACGTGAATTTGGAAGCCACCAAAGACATCCAATCAACCCTTAGAAAACACAAAGAAGACCTTCAAAAAATGACGTCAATAATCTATACCGATCGAACAAGTTTTTGGACAATATTATTATATATTATTATAACATGAATTATTATTTCTCTTTTATATTTTAAAATTGTAAAAAGATCTAAGAAAGCTTCGATCCCGGTAAAATTAGATATCAACCCCAATAATGACCAAAATACCAGTATTTTCTAAAAAATAAATATTTTCTAAAAATGAAAAATTTTGAAAACACATCCCTTTAAGAATGTGCTTTCAACTTATGAGGGGAGGAGTTACATTCCCGTGAGATTTGCTACGTTGCTTAATTACACGCTTTTCTTAGATTTTAGACTAGTATGTTCCCAGCTGTATCAGCAAAACAAATATTATAAATATATGTAAAATCACTTTTAAGCTTCAGTTCTTGTACATCGCTCGAGTAATAAAATAAATTTTTTAAAAATAACTTTCCCGAGTTGAAGTTATTAACTATTTACCAGGGAAATCATAAAATATATATTTTTTTATTCAACGCAGTTTTCAGTAAACAAATCACGTTTTTTTTTTGATACGAACAAAAACCGTTTTGAAACTTTAGGATTTATCCTATTGTTTATGTAAACAAGTAAGCATCACTTTGTTGAAAGAATATTGCACTTTTAATTTCGTGTAGTTAAAGAGAGTCAAATCTAATTAGCCGTCAAAAAGTTGAACATTAATAATTCAGAAAACGCCTGTGTTCTTAAGGTCAAAGGTTAATCATTACTTTTCATAAGTATATAGTAGAATGTTTGAAATATGTTAATGAATAGCTTTTGTATTTACAGCAATTTAAAGAAACCCCAGTGTCATAAAGCTACAGAGCAAGTGAAAAAAAGCATGTATCCCATTCATGTTACTTACTCTACAGGGTTCCCACAAGTCCCTGCTAGCTAGTCTTTGCTGCGAACCACTCCACGAATATGACTGAGATAATAAATAATTAAAAATATGATTAGGCAAAGTTTCTTAATGATATTATTAAAACGGTTTAATTGACAATTTTATTTAATAATTCATTTAATGTTTCACTAAAACTTTTCTAACTTTTCATAGTGAAGATTTGAGTTTAAAACGTATTCTAAAGCGCTACTAAAGTATTAATTTTAAGTAGTAAAAAACACTTTAAAATATTTTGGTTGTAAGTTTGTTTTGAACCGTTTGAATGCGTGATCAAATGTAAAACCATACCGGGTGATTCAGAAAGGTGGCTCACCCTCTTTTCTTCTGCATTTTTTAAGAGAGAAAAATTAAATTTGGGAATATCATATAATGTCAAAATTGAAGTTTTTTTTGACAAATTACGTGACTCCCTGTATATTTTTTACATTTTTGGATTATTGGAAACAACAATGCGCGTCATGATATGTCAAATTTTAACAGTTAAAAAAATCATTGTTTTTGTCGATCTAGGTGGCCATGCTAAGCCATAAGTTATTATTTCGATTCCAAATAATTTAATAAAAATAAAAAACACCCTGTAAATCCTTTACGCTTTATTTGATCGAGTTTTAAATTTCAAAATGAATATACTCCTCTTTTTTAAATGGGATTTTACTCTATGAGTAAAAATGCTTAGTTTAATCGTAAAATTTTTCATCGAAAAAATATTGACAAAGTTTGCTTTTATTCAATGAAACCATGTTCTTTACTTAAAAAATTAAACTTGACAGAATTTAACATTTTGAGAACCTTTTGACGCAGAATATTCTCAGGAATTTAAAAATCTCAAAATATCGGGGTGTCCCAATTGAAAATCGAAAGTTGACGCAATTTCCGGTAAAACCAGAATTCACCGGAAAATTCGACAATTTATAATATTCCCAAATTTCAGAAAAAAAGGGGTGGATCACCTGGTATTATTAAAATGAAAAAAGCTCTTTTAAAACGACATCAGGGCTGGGATTCTCTAAAAATATAAGGAAAGAAAATGTCAAAATAGGGATCACATGTCCTTGTTGCTCTTAAAGGTAACTCATAAGTTTGTCACTGTTTTAAAAAAGATAGAGAAAACGAATGTCAAAAAATTTGCTTACAGAATCGGGCCTCAGTCGTCCTATAATTATGTAACATTTTCAGTCATAATTAGAGACAAAAAATTAATATGTTCTTGTTGGGATTTTTCGCGTAGAAAATTTCTAGAAATTGGGACCACTTCGGTCCTGGTCCTGGGGTATAGCGACTGAGTATGCTCAGCCCTATTGACCCCTATGAACTGGCAGATCACCTAAAACAAGAACAAAAAAAGAAAAAACCTTTAAGTAACCCAAAAAATTTAAAACACTTATCTAGGTTTCGGTGGCAAGTCTGCGACCGTTATTAAAATTAACTTAAATGGAAAATATAATTAAAATTAACTTTGTAAGCATTTTGGAGTGAAATTTGGGGGATTCTAAGAACTTCTTTATTATGTATAACGTTTTGTCATAAAAAATAAATTTACTTGCCAGTTCATAGGGGTCAATAGGACTGAGCACATTCAGTCGCTATTCTTGGGGACCAGGACCGAAATGGTTCCAGGGTATAGACATTTCCCAGGCGAGTAATCCCAACAAGAACAGGTAATAACATGAATCCGCCACAAAACTATAGAACATAGTTACAAGAGAAAAAAATCTTCTCTAGCACACTATCAGCTTTTGGGATTTTAATTAATTTTCGATAAACTACTATCGAAGGACAAAGCAAATCCCGTGATCTAGAAGTTATCTTAGGGTGTGGTAAAGTGTTTACTATGACAACAAATTTAAGAAAACAAAAACAAAAAAAAAAAGTTAAACGAAATAGTAAATTAGATTTTGTAAACAACGTTATAGATTATTTAATTATATGATTTATAATGAACTACATAAAGCTAACGTGGTCAATTATTTTTATTAAATAATCGGCCGCAAAAGCATGACAAACATGCTTTTACAACATCAAAAAAGTATATTAAAGGGTTATATTTACAGTTGGGAGTGTAATTATATTAAGGAACTACCCGTAAAAACAGTGGAACACAAAATTGAATAATTTAAAATACTGCCTAAAAAATAAATCGTCTGAGTTTAAATTATCAAGCAAAATGTTTTAAAATGTATTTATGCTTACTTGAATTTTGTTAACAAAAATAGTTCATTCCTTTGTTGCCTTAAAGTTATAAGGTAGTTAACAGTAATTTGAAATAAAAAATTAATAATATTATAAAGGATTTTATTGATCCTAAACAGAGCCAAAACTTGATAGGTTTGGAATTTTGACCGAAAAAGTAAGACGATACATTATTCCTTGAAATAAATTTTTGCATTTTTTAAAATTTTAACACATCAAATAATAATTTCTTAGCATCAGTGTTTTAAGGCAAAAAACTATCACATTTTTGCAACTTAATAATATTTAAAAAGAGAAGAGACAAATCATTGCAAACTACAAATTTATGTCTCTGGGTAAAACCGTTTTACTCCTACTTCTGTAAATAAAAATCAGTAGAATGTAAAACAAATGTATTACTTACATCAGAAGTTCTCTTAAAAGAATCATACGATCTTTCCGAACAAATACTGGATGTTTCTGATTCATCAGAATGATTATCTACAGATCTCATTGATTTTCTTGGGCTACGATATTGACTTTCGGTGGAATCATTCTAAAAAACAGATATATTGATTTAAGAACCACAATGATAATGTTTTCTATAAATAAACCCTTAATAGCATTTGGGACACGAATACCACTTTTTGATAATAGGCCAGTCAATGAACAAAAAAAAGGGCAAAAGCTCCGGATTTTCCGAAACAGCACCGATTTGCATGAAAATTTGGATTTAGCTACTATTAATAGTGTAAACTATTTTAAACTTTTTGTACAAACCTTAAATATACATTCGATAAGAGCGCTTACGTAAAAAAGTGTACACTATTTCTGAATAACAAACAGACTTACGAGTATTGTACTAATGAAGGACCCCGCACAATTCTTATGGATCCATTCGCTGAAATTTTGCAAAGAGATAGCTTTTAACGTGCTGTTCAAAAGTCTCAATGGGCACAATCACCGAAATCCCACCCCAGACGCCCCACTGTCTGTTCAAACAGTCAAAATACACTTTCACGGGTATCGATTGTGTAATATATCACACGTATATTAAACTTTTTAAAGCGTTTGCTATTACTGTCAACCCCTGTCCCCAACCCTCTCCTACATTCTCCCCTCACCTTACCAAATCACACCTCCTCCCCGACCGCCAGCCCATCCGAAGCCCCAACATACACTTTCAATTTGTATTAATTCTTCAATTGTTTTTATTTAATTCATTCAAAACTTTCCTTTTACTTCCAGATCTAACTTTCTCGTCCTCTACCCCTACCTACACTCTGTCATCACGTTACCCCTCAGAGCCCCCAAGCTTACCCAAGCCACCATCAAAATTTTTTACCGAGGCGTATCTGTTTCTATTATTCTTTAAAGCGTTTGCTTTCACTGAATAACCCATTTCCCAAACCCACACTAAATTCTACCTTCTCCTTATCCCGCACCATCGAAGCCCCCAACATACACTTTCCGGGTATCGATTGTGTAATTAGTCCTATCAAACTTCTTTAATGCCATTCCTTTCTCTTACATAAGTTACCGGAAAAGTATTTCGATTCATTACTCTTTATCCTCACCCTCCCTGTTCTCTTCCCTCACTCCAAATGCTCCCACATAAACTACACAAGCTCCCAACATACTATTAAAAAAAAAACAGTTACCATTGATACCAGTAAAAATAATATGTTGGAAACTTGCGTGAAGAGAAGGCCACCCGGATACTTCCCCGGCAACGTTTCCAGTAAAAAGGAATTGAATTAAAGAAGTTTAATAGGAGCAGTTACCAGCAGGGGGAGGGGTGTGGTGAGATAAGGTGAGGGTAGAATGCAGAGATGGGTTGCGAAAAGGGTTGGGCAGTGAAAGCAAATGTTTTGAATACTAGTAAAAACAGTTACGCATCGATATCCGTGGTTGCTTTGGGTACGCTGGGAGGTAAAGTGATAACAGAGAGTAGGAAAGGGTAGCAGATGGGAAAGTAAGATTTCGAAGTAGAAGAAAAACAATTACAAAATCAATACTCTTGAAAATGTACGTTGGGCTTTTGGAGAGGGCTGGGGACAGGGGAAGGAATTTGGTAGGGTAAGGTAAGGAAGGAATGTAGGACGGGGTTGGGGACAGGGATTGACAGTAAAAGAAAACGCTTTGAAAAAGTTTAATTAACATGTAAAAATTTGCACAATTGATACCAGTGAAAGTGTACTTTGACGGCTAGGGCGGGCCGTAGGGGGTCTGGGATGAGGTTTGGGTGGTTGTGTACATTGAGACTTTAATCAGTATGTTGAAAGCTACTTCTCTACAATATTTGAGTGAATTTAGCCATAAGCCAATTTCCATGAAGATTATGCGGGGTCTTTTAGAAAAAGTAATACTTAAATAACAGGTTAGGTCAATTACATTTTTACAATGAGTAAAACAAAAAAAATCTTTCTCTTTTTTTATAATTAATACTAGCGATAAAAAATGTGTGTAATAACTCTAAATTATAAGTAATATTTAAGTATATTAGTAGTACCCGACCCTAATAGGGCAACTTGCAATATTTCTCCAATAACTTGTAATAGAAGCTACAAACTAGTTCTGCTAAAGGACCACTCATGTTCATGTAGTACATTTTATGAATAAATTTTTGTACAAGCTTGTATTAAAATGTTCTCTAACTTCTGCCAATTAAATTTAAATATCTTATTTTATGTTACGGTTTCCCATTATGTATGAAGAAGTAAGCAAATTAAGGTTAAATGTGTAAAAAAACCTTAGAATCAACTAATACACTATCTAGAAACAACACTTACAAAAGCATCAGCTAACGCAGTTTCTGCTTCTCGACTTTGTTGTAGTATTTTTTGAGCTAGAACAGGTCTAGAGGCAGGGCTAAGAGGAGGACGATCAGTTCCCCTTCTAAACCTGGATATGCTGCATCCCCTATTTGGACTAGTTTCTCGAGATGTATCCCTGGAACCTGAAAATATATATATATATATATATATATAAAAATATATTTATATATATATATATATATATATATATATATATATATATATATATATATATATATATATATATATATATATATATATATATATATATATATATATATATATATATATATATATATATATATTAAAATAATAAAAATGACTGTTTTTTGTGTAAATACATTTTATAGGGCGCTCTAAAAACAGTAGGTGTGCGTAAATATCAGTTTTTTTTTAAATTTGTAATCACTGCATGTTCTACTTCACGGGAAACAACCTCAGGAAAATGGTTTCGAGTGACTAAATTTTTTGGGGTAAAATCGTCTCAAAAAAGCAATTAAAAAAAAAACATAATAAGGATCTGTTGCACGGGTTCGGTGGTTGAGTTGGATCTAATATCTCCCTAATTATAAGTAAAAGTTTAGATATTTGCGCAGGTCATTTTACCATCGGCAAACAAGTAACATTTTGAAATGACATGGAAATAAAATAAAACACTTGTCGAAGATTGTAATGAACTAAACAGATTTACCAAAAGATTGGCTTTATTACACATAAAATACTGACAACAGTAAATTAATAATGATAACTATAGATTGATTATGACAACTATAAAGTTGTGGAGTACTAAGTTGAACAATATATAAATTAATAAAATACAGGTTCAATAATTATGACATTCTTTCCTTCCAGTAAATGTTTAAAATCTATAATAGTATATTATATTATAAGGATTAAAAGTGTTTCTTTTTGACGAGCAATTTTTGCAGTTGCGAGGCGGAGCATGCGCAGCCGAGCGAATGCAAAATTGCGAATAAAAATAAGCACTTTTAGTTCGTAGGATATATACCATTTTTTCTCCAACCAAGTCAAAATTAATACATTTAGTTATTCAAAAGAGCTCAAATGCAATTGCTTTTAATCCTAGGATTAAAAGTGTTGCTAAGCAACGAGCACATTTTTGTACGGTATGAGAATTGATGGCTTTTGCACATGAAAATAGTACCAAAATGTCAACATTTTTTGACGGCTGGAAAAAAAAGTCATTTAAATGTTTCGGATACCTTTTGATTCTTCTTGATTCTTTTCCAAAACCATTTGTCTTTTCAGTTTCGCTAATCTCATTTTGAGTAGTAAGAATTTCAAAACCTAATTGAGGCAGCGAACAATGTTTTTCTGAACTTTCGCTAGGATTATCTAAGGTACTATCACCTTGTACAGTTGAAGCGCTTTCATTTTCATCAGTTATTTCTGCAGGTACTAGGTGTCTGTTTAATACTGTAGTTTCATTTCCGTCCGGTAATCTTACAAAGGAATAATAAGGATTAGATTCCAAGAGGTCTACTTCTTCAAAAAGTGGTTCATATTTATTAGAACATAAACATTAACACTCTACTAGGAATAGTTAACCAATTTGGCATGGAGTATCCATTTGTTGATTTTCTTTTATGATTGAAGAATCTTTCATGTGGAGTAGCGTTTATGGCAGTGCAGAGTAATGATCTTATTGAATAAAGAGCTTCTTGCAAAACCAATTCCCAATAACTAATTTCCAAATGTTTGGATTTGAGTGCCAACTGAATCGTTTTCCAAATTGTTTTATTTTCACGTTCCATTCGTCCACTTTCTTGAGGGTTATATGCTGTTGTTCTGCTAGCTGATACACCTTTTGACTGCAAAAACTGTTTTAAATTTGAAGGCATATGATGATCCTCTATCAGAATGAATAAACAAGGCATTCCAAAAGTGCAAAATAAATTTGTGAAATGTTTGATTACCGTTGTAGAAGATAATTCAGCATAGGGGAAAGCAAGTGGAAATCTCAAATATTCATCTATTACGCTAAGGAAATATGTATTATGACTTGTAGAAGTTAGTAGTCCCTTAAAATCGGGGAATAAACGTTAAACGGAAGTGCAGATTAAATTAGTGTACAGGAATTTTTATAGAAGCTTGGTTTTATAGTTGCATATACAGGACAGGATGCTATCATAGTTTTAACTTCTTCTACAGAGTAAGGCAGATTTTTAACACAAATCCAATGTACCATCCTCGTTACACCTGGATCAGCATGAAGTTTTTTTTTTAATTCTGTAGATCAGAATTTAAATTGGAACAAATACCAGATAATGCGTCCGCAACATTGTTGTCTTTTCCTAGTCGATAAATAATATCAAATTTGTAAGGTGCAAGTTCCAATCGCCAGCGTTCTATTTTATCATTTTTTATTTTTCCTGTATGTTTGTAGTTGAAAATAAATAAAACTGACTTTTGATCTGTAAGAATTGTGAAGAAACGTCCAACCAAATAATGCCTCCATTTTCGAAGAGATTCTACTATTGCATAGGCCTCCTGTATGCTGAATGACGACGTTCACTTCCTGAAAGGGTTCTTAAAAAAAATGCTACTGGCAACCCATCTTTTGAGAGTGTTGCACCTATCGTATAATCTGATGCATCAGTTTTAACAGTAAAAGGTATCTTTTCATCTATTGCAGTTACTACCGATTTTGCTGTATCAGCTTTAATGCTTTCAAATGCTTTTAATACTTCTGTTAAAATTGGAAATGACTTAATTTGCATGAAAGGTTAAATTTTCTCCGAAAATTTTGATATTCATTTAGCATAATGAGAAAAGATGCCCATGATACGTTTAAGAGATGTCTGATTCTCAGGTGGTGATAATTCTAACAAAGGACCAAGTCTATCAGAATCTTTCTTATTTTCAATAGTGTAACCAAGATGATTAATTTTTCTTAAAGCAAATTTAGATTTTTTATAATTTAAGGTTAGCTTACTCCAAGAAATCTCTGAAGATTTAAATCGTGTTCAAATTTATCCTTTCTACAGATTTTTCATGCCTTATATTTACTATTACTCTTTGGAAACTAGCAACACCATTTGTTACTCCAAAAGGAATTCTTGTAAATTGATATAAATCACGGCAAGCTTCAAATGCTGTATATGGCTTTTCATGTTTTACAATAGGTATTTGATGATAAGCACTTTTTATAGCTTGTCTGCCGGATCTGAAGGCACGGAAACTATTTTAGGAATGCAGACAAAATATAATCGAGGTTGTCAAATTCATTTATTAAGTTTCATCGGTTTAATATAAATTATTACCTGTTGCTGCTGTAACTCCTAATTTTACCAAAACTTGTTTAAGAATTAAAATAATATTATTTAAAATAATTTCAAGTAAATATATTATTATTTAATTAATATATTAATTATATCTATCTAATTTTGGCATCGGTTAAATAATAATATTATTTGAACTAAAAAATATGCAACAGGTCAAAAGAACTTCTCCCTTCTTACGGATATTGCTCTTGTATCTCTTTTCAACTGACACCCCGGAAGAGCGAAAAGTGTAATCATATGATGAATGTTGACACGCCCCCGAGGACTTGCTATGACCAGTGTCGCGGATTAGAAAACCTCGGCCAAATATTGTTGATTAACTTAACGACTTTGATTTTGGCATTATAAGACGTACTTTTAGGGTAGCCATCCGTCCGGTTTCCCCGGATTTATCCTAGTTTAGAGGGCATCCGGGAAGCGTCCGGCCGGGACTTCATTTGTAGTCGGGGTTTAAAAATTTAAAGTCATGAGCCGCCCGCGACCAACGCACTGTTAAAAGGTGATTTATGACATTTTTAACTTTTTTTTGTTACACTGACTATGTTTAAAAAAACCTGTTGTCATGTCCGGTTTGTGGACTCTAAAACCTGAGGTTTTCCACGCGTCTTGTCCTAGTTGCCAAATTTTAGATATGGCAATCCTACGTAAAAGTTTTATATAGGATAAAAACAGGTATGTTAATATAATTATGCACTTGAAACATGAATGGGTACCAGATGTCTACGCGATAGGCTGACCCAAGGAGGAAGCATACTCTTCTCAACCTACGGTGTCACTGACCTGTTTACTAGTACTAGGATTTTTAGAGATATTTACCTTCGACTAGCTTATCTATATCTGATATAGATCGAAACTGGTCAGACGATGTCTTTGTGTTAAATCTCTACAAAGTTAGTTTGTAAATTAACTACACTATAATTATGTACTTATTAATATTGAGCATTTTTGTTCTAATAATATGCTGATTAAATAGAATAAAAAACATTATTTTAATTTTGATTAAAATTATTACTTAACAATAAATTAATCACATTTTTAAAGGTTCTCACGTTAAAGAAACTCTTAAGGCAAATACGTCAAGACATGGATTTCTCATACAAAAAAGACGCATTACGGAAAATTTTAAAAGCCAGTGGGTTTTATTTTCGCAAATGCCAAAATAAAAAAAAAATGTTGGTTAAAAAACCTAATATTTTACATTGGAGATATAGGTATATGCAAGAACTATATAAATATTTTTAAACAGGGCAATCATATCGATGCTAAAATTTTCTGCTGGGTTGTGACGTCACAGAAAGTCCGCTTTACAACACCAGACAAGCGCTGAAATAGAACGAACGGCCTTCTGGTGACGTCAACATTGCGTCACAAGCCGACTCCTAGGACACTGAGCGTCATAGTGAGGTCGATGACGTGTAAAAAAAAACTTAATGACTGTTATTTTTTTGTTGTTATTGTTTATTGTTGTGCATATTGAGTTTGAGCTTTCCATGAAGAATTGCTCTTTTTAATTATTCCCTCTGTGAGTAATTTTTGTACTTCTTCTTCAATAAACTTTTTATCAGCTACAATTTTTTTTTTAGATTCCACAGCTACAGGTCTACAATCTTCTGTTAAACTGTCAAATAAAATAACTGGTGGAATAGAAGCTTCAGCAAGTGCACATATTTTAAGGGGACTCAGGCTTTTACAAAAGATACTTATACTTTTGAGTGCTGCTTTAGAATGTCATGACCTAGAATAACATCTAAGCAAAGATCTTTTATAATTAACAGTTTAACGTTCTCATATAAGTTATTCTTGACACAAAGAGTAACTCTACAATTTCCTTCTAGTTTGATACAAGAGACATTAATGCCATGTTTACTCGTTCACTGGAAGACTCTGAATGTATTTTTATTTTATGTTTAACAACAAATTTACTGCTGATAAAACTTGACGTACTACCAGGATCTAGTAATGCTTGTGCAATGTGCCCATTTACTTGAATAGGTATAGTTGTTTTATTCAATCCTGCTTCTAAAGTAGCACATCTTATACCAGCTAACGTTTCAGTAGCTGCAGCGGTATAGCTATTTGAAAATTTCTTTCCTCGACAAACTTTAGCAAAATGTCCTTTTTTGGTACAGTTTCTACAAATAACGTCAGCTGCTGGGCATATATATCTGGGATGTCTTTTACCTCCACAGAAAAAGCATTTCTCAGGTCTTGAAAGAGCTGCTAATACATTATCTTCCTGGGGTAGGTATTCATTTTTATTAGAATTATTATTAGTAACAGTTACATCGTTTATAAAGTTTTGAGAAGTAGAAAAATTCTGAGAATGTATTTGCGTCATTTCAAGTGACTGAGCTTGTTTGTGCGCATCTTCCAAGTCGAGGGTATTAGGCTCAAGAAGTCGTAGGCGTATTACTGAAGAGGTCAAGCCAGATATAAAAGCATCCCTAATATAATCGTTCTTATTTTGTTTAGCCGTAACGTCTGTAAAATTACATTTAATATTCAGTAATTTTAGTGACTGTAAATATACTTCTATAGATTCAACTTGCTATTGACGCCGAGTAGCTAAACAATATCGAGCATAAATTTCAATTCGTTTTTATATAGATTTTATCGAAGATTGTTATAGCCATGGTATATTCTTCACACAATAATTAGCACATGAATACTGGGAAATCCTTCCATACTTCCAGCTAAGTTATTTTTCTGTTTAATAAATGGTTATGAACTAAACAGAAAATACTTACAACAGTAAATTAATAATGACAACTATAGAGTGATGGAGTACTAAGGTGAATAATATATAAATTAATAAAATACAGGTTCCATAATTATCACAAACGTAACATACGAAAAAGCATAAAGAGCCTGCCAAAAAACATGTCTAAAGCATGATTCCTGTTACGTAAGATACGATAATAAACTGGTAATTTGCTTTATTAAATAATTATATAACATTGATATAATAACATATATAAATATAAATAAAATACATTTTAATGACGTTATATAAAAACGATACGCGGTAAATGAAAGAAAGGTGGGTTCCAGTGGCGTGGATGTTTTTGGTGCTTTTCAAATCTTAACAATATTACAATGACTTTTTTTAGTACTGTGATCACAGATTGGGACGTCACTAAAATTTGTTATGGGTTTTTAGTATGGCATCCTGTGGTCTGAGTTATGATGTTTTAATCATAATGGGTATATTTATCTTTAATTGTTGAAACAAAAGGTACCATAAAGCTAGAACGTCTTGCATTTTATTATAGAGAAGCTATAAATTTGATAAGTAGGTTAATTTTGACAAGAATAAAATTTTGTGTATACACCAATTTTGTTAAGTATCATTATTTTGACTCGCGTACACATTTTAAAGGGTGTAATATATTTTTGATGAATGTTACTTGTGACAGGTATTATGCTGGTGACAATTTTCATTATTTGTTAATTATTTATCATAAGTATTTTAATATGTTTAACTGTAATTATTAAGGGAAAAGTACCATGTATGAAAAGACAATTCATAAAAAGTAATATATTTACCTGTAGTAGACCTTGGTATACCCGATGATAATCTCCGAGGTCGTGGAGAATCATGTTCTGTAGATCTATTGTAGAGGTAAGCCAATCGAGAACTGGGGGATCCTGACCTACTCGTAGCTACAAGAAAATAATCAAATTTAATTTAACAGGTTAAATATTTGTTTTGGTATGGTTATTTCATCTTTAAGGACTTCTGCAATTAAGTATACCTAGTTATAAGATTTGTAAAAAAATAACTTACGTTGAGATTGAGAACTTCTACTCCTCGTCCTGCCCATCCTTTCGGGTGAGGCGGTTGCCATATTATCATTTGATCTCTTAGGCCGAGCTAAAATAATAAAACAATAAATTAAAGAATATCATTTAAAAGAAACTATTTCTTTGGTTTGAAGGATGCCAGCTCTAGTTAAACTAATATTTGAGAGGAATTTTATTATAAAAAATAAGAATTTTTACAGTTTAAAAAAGCTCATTAATGTGATCTTGTAAACAGTAACAGTTACAGCAAAACATAAATTATGACAAACATGTCAGTTTTAGTTCTGCAATTTTTGCATTTAAGAAAGATTTAACTTTTTATTAATATTGTTTTTCTCCCGTATCACTATTACTAGTACGTATCCGTAAGTATAAAATAAGCGAAAGTATATTGCACTGATTAAAAAAGTAATACCTCTAAAATGGTAGAAGTCGCATTTAATTTTGGAGCATAATTTTTCGTTTTTTACACTTTTATTAAATATAGATAAGTGGATTCTCGCCAGTCTGCTTTTATGATACAGATTTAAAAATACGATACTTACATTTTTTACAATAAATAAAAACTAAATCCGTACTTTTAATCTCAAGTTTGATCTATTGGCATTTATTACGAGCTTTTTTTAATACGGACATAGCTTAAAGCTTATAAAAGTAAAAAAACTAATTTTGGGTCGGTAAAGAAAATAATTAATCATGTATTAAACAAAAAAAAAAATTATACAAAAAAAAAAAGAAAAATTAAAAAGTTAGAGTTTTTTAAGGATCATATTTTATGATTAAAGTGTTTATATTATTGAAATTTACCAGAATGTATGCAATATTGTAATTCTCTCGCACGCTTATTAAAAAAAAATTAAAAAATTATTGACTGTAAAAAAAAAACAATAAAAGCTGTAATGTTATGCACATAAATATGTTTTAACATAGAAGAAGCCAATAAATATTAAAGCTATATAATTACTTAAAAATCATCAGCATAAGCATAAATATTCCAAATAAATTTCCAAAAAAATAGAAAATTACATTTTGAATGTGTTTGACACATTTAACAGACATCATACCTAAAAAATATAAATTTAAAACTTTTTTTTTTTTTTTGGTAATTACATATAATTCTATCATTAAAGTATAGCATATTAGTACCATTTAAGTATAAAAAATATCTTAAATATTAAATATGTGGATTATAATGACATATTATAATCCACACTAAAGAAATCTGTTTAAAAACTAAACATTTATTTAGTACAAAATAAGAATTTACTACAATACTGAAATGGCGTCTTGTGTCTTATCGTCCTGTAATGATTAAAATACCATATTGCCCTAGCGATATTGACATCAACATAATAGCGGGACATAAATAAAAGATTATTTTGTCTTGATATATCACTTAATAGGTCATAAAAGTTTTGCAAATTGACAGTTTAAGTCGATCGATATCTTAAACAAGTATTTAAAATGACATTTGTGATATATTTTCGTCCAAATGTCTCGGATAAAAATAGCAAATTATAAATTTGAAGATGGTCGAAAAAATTTTGTAAAAAATATTTTGGTCTTTAAAATAACCATTTTTAGGTAATATTTGTGATAAAGCAAACTGTTTTTACTTATCAAAGAAAAAAAACAACAGTCAAAAGTCTTATATGAATTTAAATTAATAATATACAGTGTGTTTGAAAACTCTTAGTACGGGCTAATGTCTCCGAAGTTAGTAAATATAGAGGAAGCAAATTTTGCCGAATGAATACGTACAAAAAAATGCGGGGTTTGCACCCAAAAATCTTAAATGGAATCCTATGTCGGTATGTAGCTCATTTTAAAGGCCTTTAAGAAAAAAACCCTGCTGCACAAACCAGAAGTCTCTACGATCACCCGTTCCCGATTAATAAGGGATTATTAATAAAAACCAGTCTAGAAGAACAGTTTTAATTTTTATTTTATGGGATGTTCAAAATGACTACCACCAACCCCTTGACAATAATAGAGTCTATTTTGAATTTCTGCTTTTACGTTTGTTAGAATTTGTGGTGTTATAGTGTCGCACACACCCGTGATTCGTCCTAGTTCTTGCAAATTTTCTGGTCTTGTTACAAATATCCTCCCAGTTAATACAGTTAAAATATCTTAATACAATTAAATGCGGCTACCACTGTGATATTTCAATATTTATAAAAATTTAAACTATTTTAATTTTGGAGCTTTTTCGAAAATAAATTTGGAATCTATATCTATAAAAGTTAAACTAAAGCCAAACTAAAGTCACAATTCCAATGTTCTTCTCTAGTTAACAATAACAACTGATAACTAGTTTTAAAATATTTCAACAGCGTTTTCAATGTCCATTGGAAATATAACTTTAGTATTATTTGATTACCTGAGTGAGCAACCTCTCCCTCTGCAAGGCACATGGAAAAAAAAGCAAAGTTTGGTTAATGTTACTAAAAAGGTACATTAAAATGCATGATACGATTAATGTAAGCAAATAAACACAACAAAACAAATTATCAACCATTTTAACTATCTAATATAAAACACAAAAAAAAAAATATATTGTCGTAGCCACATAGTAAATTCGGCCGCTTTTTAAAATGGCTAGCCATTTTATAAAACGCGGCCATACTCCAAAATAATCGTTTAGTTTTATAATACGGCTAGTGTTTTTAGCCATTTTATAAACTGGCCGATCAAATGTGGCTCGTATTTGATCGGCCAGTTTATAAAATGGCTAAAAACACTAGCCGTATTATAAAACTAAATATTCTCAAATAGATGATTACGATAAAGAAAATTTACAATTTAAGGAGGAAAACCTAACCAGAACTAGGCAAACGTTTGGAAGTTGTTGTTTATGGTCCCCAATAATTGCATCCTATTTGGGTGGTAATAAATGATTATTACGTGGTTTGACCTAAATAGGATGCAATTATTGGGGACCGTAACCAACAACTTACAAATCATTATCTAGTTCTGGTTAGTTTTTGGTTAGTTGCCGTTAGGTTTTCCTCCTTAAATTGTAAGTTTTCTTTATCAAAATCATCTATTTGAGAATGTGGCTCGTAATTGATCGGCCAATTTATAAAATGGCTAAAAACACTAGCCGTATTATAAAATAATTCAAACTAAACGATTATTTTACAATGTGGTCGCGTTTTATAAAGTGGCTAGCCATTTTAAAAAACGGCGGAATTTATAATCTGGCTACATTTATATATGACCAAAAATAAGCCATTTAGAAAGTTTTAAAATTTCTAGTATATCCGGAGGTATTCGAAAAAAAAAACAAAATTAAAAAAGATTTTTTAGCTTCTTTTAAATATATTTTTTTTTTAATTGTACATTTACATTGCATTATATTTTTTCGTCACTCCATAACAGTGCTTTTAAATTTTTCAGCTGACCATTCCTTTCTCTGCCACCAACAACTTTTTTATAAGCCCTATATAGTTTATTCTTGTAGTTCTCAATAACGCCTTATATTGGTTTCTATGATGTACCACAAGTTAACCTCCTTTTTTAAAATTCCGCCGGAATATATCTCTTAATAGGCTTTGATTTTTTCAGTGTCATATTATAAAAATTGTTCTATTGAAATAGAAAACTTAAAAACACTTTGAAGAAGCTAACAGTAACTTCGGCTACACAAAAGATATAAATCAGATACTTATCATGTTGTAAGTGGTTATCTGGGCAAAATTCGTTTCTCCTCAGTATGTTACCCACTGCGCGATTTATTTCCCTTTTTGTTAATCTCACAAACTCCCTTTTGAAAAACAAGATTAAAGGGGCTTTATCAGAATAATATTTAAATAAAGCAGGACTCATATTGCCAAACTTACAATGCATTCCTCGTGTTTCTTAATTGAAATAAAATATTACTATTATAAATGATGTGATCAGAATTAGAATTAAAAAATGTTGTATACTTTTTCACTTGCTATTAGTAAGTTAGAACAGAAAATCTAATCAACGAATTTATTATCTTCGTAACTTCATGCTAATAAGTAATCTAAATATAACAAAAGTTTTTAAGATGATCAGGTTTATTTCAACTATAAATATCCTTAGAAATAAATTTTGCACTAAAAACCTTAAAATATTTCTTAACAGAAAAATTTGTATTTATTTTGCTTATGATATACTCGACCATAATATAAATTGTTTACATAACACGATATGAAGAGCTGATTTGCCCTTCAGTAAATATAGGAAAAGCATATGAACATTATATTCAAGAATTTATATTTATCAAAATTCATTATTAAATAAATACTGTAGTGTACCTGCAGGTGGTTAATTGAAAAACATATTTTAAAATAGCTTTTAATGATTCAAAGTTTAATAGCGTTTTAACCAAAAATGATTACGTAAAATACCAAAACTAGAAAGGTTAAAAACAAAATCACTGAACAAAAAGTTATAACATTTCTATAGCCACTATTTTGATGGTTTAAAATATAGATGTGGCAACATATTTATTTAAAATAGGCGTGTCTACTACATTTGTTAAAACACTAAGAAAAAAAGTTGCACCATTTAATAAAAAAAATGTTTAATTTACAGGTCATATAAGTTCCTGGGCAATGTGTTAAATTACGCGTATTTTACTCTAGTTATTATTGATTTATTGTTCTATGTTCCTTTGGTCTAGTTTTAAATATTCTTTCCCACTGATATTCTAATATATCTATATTCTACCTAGATTAACCTTACTTATCGAGATTGTTTTACAGCCTAATTTAATAATTTAATATTATTTATTACAATTTTAAGGTGACAAGTTTGTGTATTATACTCTGGTAGCTAAAATGTATTTTTGATATGTTTTGATGCATAATCTATTACTGTTGGTATAGGGTGGTGTAATTAATGAAAGATGTTGAGTGGACTGTATTTATTCGTTATTTAGGCGTTACACCTACCATTATACATTTTTAAACGAGAAACGACAAATGCGAAAAATGGCGAACGAATGGTTCAAACGAAAACTTACCAGATTCCAACTTGTGATGAATCCAGTCGATGGAAGGGCCCTCCGTTCAGCTTTAATGTCTAGAAGATCCACACGGAACCATTCAACAAAATCATGGGATTTTATGGCTTCTAGGCACTTAGAATTTTAGCGAAAATTGCGACACGACCACGAGAACTGCTCTTAGCACGACATATTTTTGCAGAGAGATCGAAAATGGGCTGCGCGTCCAGGCGCATGTCGGGCATACAGCGTTTCCACTTGATGCCACTATACCAACCGAAAATTAAAATCAAATCACGAAATTTAAACTAAAACCCCGAAAAACGTCTTGCATTAACATTTTCCGACCACCAAAAAACCCATGGGGTTTTTTATTAACTAAACTAAATTGAAATTTTAATAAATTCGATACGAAAAAAAAAAAAAAAAAAACTATAATGCTAGTAGCTAAGAATACAAATACTACTTAAATATTAACTATAAATACAAAAAGAAAAACTGTTGGTTTCCTTTAATTTTGCGCCAAAGGTAGAGGACACAATTTAACTATGGGTCTACGTAATAACCCTGAAGATGTCTTTACCGTAACAACGTGAGTATGACCGTCACTGCCCGGGTGCAATTCGACAACACGGCCAAGATTCCATTGCAATGGCGCTTTAGAATCGTGTTTAATAAGTACCAACGTATCTAATTCTATTTTTATTTGAGGATCCATCCATTTGGATCTTTGTTGCAATGTGTTTAAATAATCAACATGCCACCGTTTCCAGAAGTCGGCATGTATACGTTGCAATAACTGCCAACGCGTTAGAGTATTTAGTTTAACTTGAGACAAATCATCATCTGAAGGTGAATTTAAAGGTTCTAAAGTTAAAAAATGACTAGAAGTAAGTTGTGCAAGATCATTGGGGTCGCTACTTTGTGCATACAATGGTCTGGAATTTAATACAGCTTCTATTTGTGTAATGACTGTATTTAATTCTTCATAGGTCAAAATTTGATTACCGACCACCTTAAAGAAATGTGATTTAAACGATTTAACACCTGCCTCACTTAGACCGTTAAAATGAGGTCCGCCAGGGGGAGAAAAATGCCATGAAATCGAAAGAGTCCCACAAGCAGACTTAGACATTTCCATAAGTTGACGATTTGCTCCGACAAAGTTTGTGCCACAGTCACTATACACATCAGTGACTCTACCTCTACGAGCGATGAATCTACAAAAACAAGCTAAAAAAGCATCTGATGACAAGTCCGAACAGAGCTCTAAGTGTATAGCTTTAGTGGCAGTGCATACAAACACACAAACATAAGCCTTTTGAGACTTACTACCTCGATTTATAGTGATAAGAAACGGACCACAGTAATCAATAGCTACATGCGAAAAGGCCTTTATTTGCGACACTCTAAAAGAGGGTAGATCACCCATATATGGAACATAAGATTGGGGTCTCGAACGAAAACAACGAATACAATGTGAAATACAATGTTGAATAGCTCGACGAGCCGACAAAATCCAAAATTTCTGCAACAGTAAGTGATGTAGCGTTCGAAAACCGGGATGTAAATATTTTTCATGTGTATCCAAAATAATTAACTTTGTCAAGCGATGACTATGAGGTAACAGCATGGGGAATTTTGAGTCAAACGGCAAATCCGAATGACGTAATCGGCCCCCAACTCGAATTATTCCATTGTCATCAATAAATAAGGCAAGTTTACGAAAAGATTTTGCTAATTGTTGTCTTATCGAAATTTGATCAAAAATTTCAGGAAAACTATAAACTTGCACATGCTTGACGAGAATCGACAAACTGTGATGAAGGTAAGCCTCCACAAGAGGTCCTGTGACCTTGGGAAGTAATTTTCGACAAATTTTTGTAAATTTTACAATATACGACAAAATTTTTAATATTTTCGACAACTTTGAGAATTTATTTATTAACCGATCAAAAAAAGTATCTTCAATATTTAACATCAAGCTGACAATTTTTTCTTCAAGAACGTCCTTCATTTCAGGTTCAACAAAAATGTCACCTGACTCGGGCCATTGATCTTGCGATAACGACAGCCAGGATGGTCAGAAAACCACATAGAATGGTTTAAAAATTGTTTGGGTGTTAGACCCCTGGATGCACAGTCAGCTGGGTTAAACTCAGATGCGACATATTGCCACGAAACACGGGGAAAAGTGTCATGAATATGACTCACGCGGTTGGCGACAAAAGTTTTCCATCTATGAGGTGAAGAATTAAGCCATGTTAAAACTATCTGAGAATCACACCAAGCAAAAATTTTATTAAACGACAAATAATCAGAAAGTGCATCCACAGCAAACGACAACAAATTCGTCAACGACACCGCGCCGCAAAGTTCCAGCCTAGGTATAGTGACGGTTTTCAATGGAGCGACTTTTGATTTAGCACAAAGCAACCGAACGAAAATATCACCAGTGCTAGTAATACAACGTATAAATACGACAGCTGCATAGCCTCGAATTGAGGCATCCGAAAACCCATGCAGTTCCAAATAAATAGTAATATCAGGCTTAATTTGACGAGATAAACGAAAATTAGACAGCATAGGAAGTTCCATTTTAATCTGATTCCAACTATCGACAATAGATTTAGGAGGAACTTCATCCCAATCAATTTTTTCTAACCATAACATTTGTAAAATATGTTTTGAAAACAAAGTAATAGGCGACAAAAATCTTAACGGATCAAATGTTCGGGCAATTTCCGAGTGTATGTTTCTTTTTGTACAAGGTCTATCCAAAGGTTTATAATTATAGAAAAAACAGTCAGAGGACGGATTCCATTGCAACCCTTTAATAAAGGAAGGTTCGTCTTGGCCAAAATCAAGCGAAATTTGTCTGTCACTTTCTGCGAAAGAACTGAATAAATCAATGTGATTACTGGCCCACTTTCTAAGTTCGAAAGCACCTTTTGATAAAAGGCAGATTAGCTCTTGTTGATACGACAAAGCTTCACTTACGGAATCACAACCAAACATTACGTCATCCACATAACAAGACCGCTGCAAAATGCGCGACGCATTAGGAAAATTATCACACTCTCGAACAGCTAACTCTTGTAGAGTTCTCAAAGCCAAATAAGGAGACGATTTTACCCCATAGGTAACAGTATTCAACAAAAATTTCCTAACAGGCTGCTGAGGTGAAAAACGTCAAAGAATGCGTTGATAATTTCGGTGTTCCGGAGTAACTAAGATTTGACGATACATCTGTTTTATATCCGCAGTGACTACAACCTTATGCACACGAAAACTAACGAGAATTGAACTAACATCCTGCTGTAGCTTAGGACCGGAAAACAGACTATCATTTAACGAAATTCCATTTGAAGACTTGGCAGAAGCATCGAAAACTACTCTAAGTTTGGTAGTCGAACTGTCTGGTTTCAAAACACAATGATGAGGGATGTAATACCAGCCTTTTTTTGACTCAGACTCAGGAACAAGGCTCATATGACCGGAATCTAAATAATCCTTCATAAATTCTACGTAAGGACTGTACAACGAAGGGTTTTTTTATTAATCTATTTTCCAAATGTAAAAAACGACGATAAGCACTATCATAAGAGTTACCTAATTCAGGAGCAGATTGCTTAAAAGGCAACGAAACAATAAATCTACCACAATCTGATCTGGAAACTGTTTCACAAAATATTTTTTCACATTTGACATCTTCTGGAGATAGTGGGACTTTAACCGCGACTTGTTCCAACTCCCAGAACTTTTGCAATGTTCTTTCTAAAGAACTTTCAACGACAGTACAAAACGGTGAACGAGGTGACGAAAATCTACCAGGATTGTCCACCTTTCCTAACAACAACCAACCAAAAACTGAGTCAAAGGCAGTAGCTTGACCCTCTTTTCCTGGAATTTTACCAGAGAGCAAAATTTGCGAAAATAATTCAGCATCCAAAAGCATGTCAACGGAACTAGGCGAAAAGAAATTTTTATCAGCTAATTTTAAATTTTTAATATGTGACCAATCTTTAGTATTAATCTGAATGGATGGCATATCCACACATAATTTCGACAAAACAATTGCTTCAAACTCGAAAACTGGATTTAGACTATCAACGGGTTTTATAATGCAGTGTGTCACACCTTTGGAGGACATTGATTGTATTTGATTTAAACCAAGAATTGCTTCAGAATGTGATCGCTAATGAAGTTTCCCTGACTTGCACTATCTACCAACACTCGAATTGTTTGAAAATGACCTCTGCAATCTTTAATTTCAACCAAAGCGGTCGACAGTAACACCGTTGTGGAGCCATTGACTGCATTACAAAAACTACTAGTTGAGGGCACTACAGGTAAGTCTACCCCAACATCTGGACGATCAACTTGAGGTGTATTTTGACTTGGCAATTGCTGTTCAAAATGCAAAAGCGTATGATGGCTGAATTTACAAAGACGACAATGAAAAGTGGAGGGGCAATCCTTGACTCTATGGGACGAGGAAAGGCAATTTAAACACAATTTGTTTTGTTTAACTATATCATACCTTTGCCTTGGGGTTTATTCGATAAATTTAGGACAGTTTGACAAAAAATGTGAATTTTTACACAAACAACAATTTTGTGTTTGCCTAGGCAAACACGAAGGAGGGGTTGTAGGTCGAGATATTTGTCGATTTTGTGGAGCTGTAAAAAACGACGACGATCGAGAGTTAAATGGCTTAGAAAAAGATTTTAATCCTGGCATACAATACACAGTCTCTAAAGCTTTACAGTGATTTTCCAAAAAATCAAAAAGTTGTTTATATGTAGGTATAGTATCACCACTATGTTCCAATTCAAACCGAGTACGAATTTGATTATCTATTTTTTGCAATAAAATATTAAACAAAATAAAATCCCAATTATTTGTATCAAATCCTAATACAGTTAATATCGACAAATTTTCCGAGAAAGCATTTAATAAATTTCTTAAATCTTTTACATTCGATTTTAAAACAAAAATCATCATAGAATTTAAAGCACTTGTAGCTAATAAACGTTTATTTTGATACCTCTTTACTAAAAGATCATAGGCAATTTGATAATTTGACTCCGATAAAGGAACAGTTTTAACCAAATTAAGGGGTTTTTTTTCTAAATACGATAAAAGATACTGAAACTTTTCTATGTCTGAAAGAGCAACATTTGTGTGAATCAGCGAGTTAAAAAGGTCAAAGAATGTCTGAAACGATTTCGGATCTCCACTAAATTTTTCTATTGAAATTTTAGGCAATCTTGTTGTGACTGAGGAGTTGCCAAATTCGACTCATTCGAAACAGATGTCTGAGTTACCGAAGGGGGTGTTAATTGAGCATAAATAGCTTTAATCGAAAAATAATATTCATCCACCTGTTTACGAATTCCGTCTTCTACATCAAATTCCGTATCAAGTTCTATATGCGAAACTAAATCATTATGTAATTCTTTAAACTCGTAATAATTACCTTCCAGGGCTTCATATCTTGTCAAAAAATCTGAAACTTTGGAAGGATCTGACTTTGCAGAGACTGCCTGTATATACAGCTCTGTAATTCGATTAATACAGACCTGCCGTTTTCTATTAACTAATCTAAGTTTTTCTGTTGCTCTATCAGTTTGAGGCATTTTGAATAATTACTATACCAAAAATCAAAATTAAAAATTAAAGTGCAATTAAATTTACCCTGATATAATTAATTTTAATCCAATTTTTAGTTTCTATCACTACACAGTAAACAAAACACTAATATGTTTCACTATTTTTAGTTAAATAACAAAAGGTCCGATAAAAACCTATGCATTTATTCAAAAACTGCTTACTGTAACGATATACGAACTATATTTAGTAGCAAAATGTTAAATCAAAACAAAAACAAAGCGAAAATGCATAAAAACTATGTTCGAAAATAGGAAAAACGACGCGAATTTTAAAACGAAGCGAAAATCTAAACGACAATATTAATTCCAAAATGCACGCATTTATCCGTAAAAACCAAGCGAAAACAACACGATTAACTGAAAATAATTTCCAAATTATTTAAATGCACGAGTAAAATCTATTTATTTACTAACCATCCAAAATTGATTTTTTTTTGCATACCATACCCGACCTGCGATATACCAGAAAGGTGGGCGGTGCAAGCAAGTGCGTATGATCGAGAATCATGCGATGTTGTCACGTCGGGAGAAAATTCATACGAAAAACGGTAACTAAGCTAAAGTTAGCGCAAGATTAAGGGAAACCAAAGTTAACTATCGACAACACTGTAACCTTGCAAAATGGCTAACATTAACGGATATTTAAACCACTAAATTTACAATAATTAAAATTGAAATTTTTGAATTTTATAAATTAAAACAAAGCTTATACGGATCAAAAATCCGGCTCGAAGGACCAATAAATGTTATAAGGTGGTGTAATTAATGAAAGATGTTGAGTGGACTGTATTTAATCGTTATTTAGGCGTTACACCTACCATTATACATTTTTAAACGAGAAACGACAAATGCGAAAAATGGCGAACGAGTGGCTCAAACGAAAACTTACCAGATTCCAACTTGTGATGAATCCAGTCGATGGAAGGGCCCTCCGTTCAGCTTTAATGTCTAGAAGATCCACACGGAACCATTCAACAAAATCATGGGATTTAATGGCTTCTAGGCACTTAGAATTTTAGCGAAAATTGCGACAACGACCACGAGAACTGCTCTTAGCACGACATATTTTTGCAGAGAGATCGAAAAAGGGCTGCGCGTCCAGGCGCATGTCCGGCATACAGCGTTTCCACTTGATGCCACTATACCAACCGAAAATTAAAATCAAATCACGAAATTTAAACTAAAACCCCGAAAAACGTCTTGCATTAACAACTGTGTTAATGGGTTTTTTTTATGAATATCAAATACAATGTGATTAATAATTTGTAATGTTAATATTCAAAAAGGTATTTTATTTATTTTTATCTTTATTTATTATATACTGAAATAACTACTTAAAAAATGAAAAAAATTAAGTAATTACCCATATTAATTATTGTTTATCTATGCAAAAAACATCTGCATATCTTTCTTAATAACATATGTGTTTGATAAGTTACTTATTGGGTTTTAACCTTATTTTTACCACTCTTTTATTAGCTGAACGAAATTTTTAAAGTAATTTTTGCCTACTTCAAGAAGTCTGATCAACTTGAAAGTTTGTACAGGGCTCAAGAGCCGGTAACAATACAATTATTTTAACCTCGTTCTAATGTTCTGATTAGAATCATCAGAAAAAAAAACACAATACGAATGGCAATACTTGCGCATTCGCCATACAAGGTTATTTAATTTTAAAAAATTCTTACTACTGACATATATAAAACAAATAAATGGTACAACTATGATACCACAGATGTAGCTACAACATTTTTTTTACATGCATTTTAAAAACATTGTTTAAATTATTAAGTTAAACTATTACAATGGAACGCTTTTAAGTTTTATGTGAAATACTTTTTTATTTTGGAAGAAAATAATAGAAATATTGAAAAAAAAAATATTCGAAACTAATTCTAAATAAAAAAAAATTTAAAACGATTGTTAAAAAATTCCATTGATTGATTAAATAAAGAAAATTGAGATTAACTGACAAATAAAAGATATACTAAAAATCGAGGCTCTTGATTAAGATTACTGTTGATGTTCTTTTGGGACTAAAAATAAGGAAATAAATCATGTTAAAAAAAACTAAATAACCACGCTTTTATAGCAAATCGAACTAAAAAGCAGAAAATACCTTTTAAGTATAAAGAGCCAGTGATAGAAAGTCGAATAATCAGTTATGACTATGGCCCTCTAATTTCTTCTTTATTACAAATTATAAAAAAATACTATTTAACTTTAATAATTAATTATGAGGTACACATTTTATAAACAAGATAAGTGGATAATACTTTTTGCATTGAAAACAGAATGGGGAAAATTTTATACTTTTTGGAAATACATGTACTTATTGAATACTAATATTCAATTTACCATGACATTAAAAACATTAATATTTCCCTCAAGTTTGATATCTATAATAAATCCATTACCACCATTCCTTACACAGTATTAAATTATACTTTTTAACAACAAGGAAAAATAAAATTATCCTTATTTCACCATTCAATACATACATTTGTCACCAATGCACTAAGTAAAACAAGTTTCGACAAGGAACTCTATTATTAAAGAAACAGCAAAAAATAAAGGCATAAAAAAGCCCAATAGATAATTTATTAAACAAGAATAAACAAAAATTAGTTACAAGAGTTTTATGTTGTTGGGAAACCAATAAAAAGTAACAATGTAGGCAACTAACTAAGATATAAGGCTGCACAACCATTTCTGTAATGCCAATGAATACTTTAGTTAGAATCGAAGGAGTATTAAGACTGAAATAAAAGGACAAATATCAACACATTAGGTAAAATATAATCATTTTATAGTTTTAAACAGAGTTAAACTACCTCATGATAAATGAAGAAATTAAAACATCTTTAATGAACGGCACATTTTCCACTTAAGTCTAAGAAAATTTCGCAAAGATAACTCAATAATTGGTATAAAAGGAATGTTAAGCAGAAACATTTGTTAAATAATTTTTTATTTAACCGGTCTAGCCTTAGTATGTTTACGTAATATCAAAAATAACGTTAAAGTTGTCCTCCCCTGTAGTTACTATGTCATCAAAATTTCGTAAAAATATCTGAAACCGCTCATGACATATCGCATTGTAACACCCTTAAAAATTTAACCTGTATAGTAATGATTGTATTTTTAACAACTAATTCTCGTTCATTTGTATTTTACCAATGCATAATAAGAGTAAGTAATGGTCGGTTATAATTAACTAAAAATAAACCTGATTATTTCAACTTAAAGGCAACTACAAACAAAAAGTAATGATTTTAAATTAATATTTAATGTCAGTTAAAACACCATGCAGTGAAATGAAACTAAATAGATGAAATAAATAAAACCTACGAAGACTAGCTGTGCCCGATTGAATTTTGTTTCTGGCCATAGCGGAATACTGTGCTCTTGCTTTTGCTCTTTGTGCTGCCTGCAGATCGATGGCTGAATTGCTTCTAAATCCTTTTTTGTTTGCACTATCTACAATTAGAAATATGATGTAGTTACAAATTTAATTACATAATAACAGTTAAATTATTGCCGCGATATGAACTACAAACCAAATAAAATATATCTAAGTTCGTTTTGCTAATTGTAAAATAACTTAAATTTTTGTTTCGATGAAAATAAAGGTAACATGCGTAAAATAATAAAGTATAATGGAACATCTACCGAATAATTTGGTGCAATGAGTATTAGAATATTGTTTAACATATTAGCGTTATCATCTGTAAAACATGGCTCAAAAAATGGTTAAAATTAAAAGGAGTGAGAATAAGATATAATATGGTTTTATTATTTACTTTAAGAAAATAAAAATATTACATCAAAATATTGAGCAAAAAATTTGATGATTAAAATGGTAAATTTATTTTAAATTAATTTTAAAAACACCTCCATATGTATTTTTTATGTTTTACAATATCTCTGTTGTCTTAACTGATACTGGCCGCCATATTTGTTTTTGTCAGCAACAGGAACGTAATTGGGGCTAGTTAATGAGGCTAATAAAAAGAAAAAATAATAAAAGACAAAGAATAAGATTTTAAATCTAAAGTAACCGAAGTATAGGAGTAAAAAAACTTTTGCTACAATTCATATTGTTGAAAGTTAAGTTAAATTTTTATTATCGATATACTCTTTCAGAAGCAAATCGTTAAAAGTAACATTATAATACTAATATTTAAATCCAATATATCAAGAAATGTTAAGTAAGAAAATAAAAACTGTTTAAGAGATGCGTTCCATATTGTTGTGACGAAAACATTAAATCCAAAATGAATTATGTTTTTTTACCTAATATAACCACTTTGGCCTTGGTCCTAGAGCACAGACTGGTGCAAGCATGGTCAATCATTTATAAATCGGGCTAGACAATACTTTAAAAAATTTCTAATTTTATACTTATAGGGGATTCTTTGCAGCTCTGATTGCGAATCTAAAGTTTTTTTTTCGGGAAACTTCTATATTTATAGCTCCCCAATTAGATCAAACCCCATAACTGCACAACTTTTTTAAAATTTCTTTTCTTAAAACTGGTTACCTCCAAACTGACTGATTTTATAATAAAACACCTTTTATTTTACAGGATAAACTTATTTCCACAATTATTTATTCATTATTATGATGATTAACTAAAAAAAAATTTAAAAAATGATTCTCCATGCATAATGTCAATTCCTATTTTTTTTTATACTACATAACAGTACTTAATACCACTGATTTTTTCTTCAATTTAAATTTCTTTAAATTTAAATTTTAAAAATTTCCAATTAGTACTGTAACGTAGAATAAAAAAATAAAAATTGAATGATTATATTTGATAAAAAATAGTTTTCATCCGATCTCTAATTTGGATCTTGGACTAATAAGAAAAAAATGTCTTTTTTAATAAAGAAATGCATCTCTTGAAAAAGCATTAAATTCAAGTAAAACCATTATTTAAATTGTTTATAAAAGGCGCATTAGCATAAGGTGCCTACAAACCCCTGCACCTAAATTGTAAGGTTTTCATTAAGCACACAGATATTAACACAAGTGAGGCGGGGGAGCCTTTCCTCGAATTTGGATTTGTCTGAAAGGTAGTAGTAGACTAAATCCTCTTTTTTTGAAGGCAGAAAAAATAAACGTGGGTAATGTAAAGTCAATTTTTACACAACACCCTAAATTTTAAAAAGTACGCACTTTTCAATTGTATTAGAAATTGTATTTGCCTAACAATCCCTAGATAATTTCGATGACTTTTTTTACGTTTTTCGTTAATAACTTTTTTTTAGGTGATTACTAAAAAAACTACAAAAATTGTGCAGTTTTAAAGTTCGGTCAAAGTGAGGCGTAATAAGTTAAACCTACGAGTTTTTGAAAAAAACTTTAGACTGGTGATCAGCGCCTGTAAAACCCTACACCAAATTTCAGTAAACTCGGCGATGGACCTGTGAGTAAAA
Organism: Listronotus oregonensis; assembly: GCA_019359885.1. Taxonomy (NCBI): domain Eukaryota; kingdom Metazoa; phylum Arthropoda; class Insecta; order Coleoptera; family Curculionidae; genus Listronotus; species Listronotus oregonensis. The sequence continues at coordinate 151,391 of JAHBCN010000149.1, forward strand.
AATTAACCGAATTGTTTTAAATTATAAACAAAGTACAGATGTTTTGGAGACAAGTCACTGTTTTTAACATGTTAAAAACTTAATTTAAATACTTTGGTACCTACGCTTAATGCCAAGGTAATTAAAGCACACCCTTAAAATACTTAACTTACCAACTTTTCTATGTCATGAGAATACTAAACTTACATGTCACAAAAAATAAATCCATCATTTAAGACATTTTCTCATACTTTCTAAAACAGTTTAAATTTTTATAACATTTTAACTTTTCCATATAATGAAAACGGTGACAGATATGTCACCAAAACGTTGATTTATTTTTAAAAACGTTTTCAATTATTCTTTTGGTCGATTTTTAAGTTCCTAAGGGTAAATTAATAATGGTGGCACTAGGTTATATTCTAGAACCAGAGCAAGTGTTTCTATTTGTAAAAAGCCAAATCAAATTTTAATTAACTGTGTTTAAACTAATAAAAGATAATCACAAGAGCCAAAAAAAAATAAATAAAGAGGGTCACAATTAAAATAAAATGTAATGCATTATTCTTAATGATTTACTACATACTATCTGTCCTAGATAATACTGGAATGCCACTACGCTGCCTATAACTTCTAGGCAATGAAGGTGCCCTATGAAGGCCACTCCCTGTACTAGCCAAATTCTCTATGCTGCCTAATTATCCAATATCAGCGGCGACAAAAGGATTTATATTAATTAGTAACATAAATATTAACTTAGGCAATATATAGTACAAGAAGTAGATTATAAGCTATTATAATATAACAAATACGAACAAAAAATCATGAAAAAGAAAAAATAACTTATTCTCTTAGAAAACGTAAACGTGTATATCACAGTAAAGTCTGAAAAGCAGATGAAACAGCTAAAGCTGAATGCTACCAAACCTTAACCAATCAAACCAAAAAAAAGAGACTTGTGGTACCCTACTTACAACCTGGTAAAAAATTGGTATTTTTTTTATAAAATAAAACCTAGTCTCTTAGTGTATTCAGTCTTAACTGGGTAAAAAATGTGTTTCATATAAATCGCGAAAATTTTGCATAACAAAAAAGTCTGTGTTTTTCGATAACACGTTTTTTTAAGAAAATAAGTATTCAACCTTTGTTCGGCTATTAAACTGCTAGCAATGAATGTTTAATAACCTCCATTAGCAGCAATAGTCAATTTTAAAAGATACTTTCATTAAACTGACATAGAAAAATGCATTAAAAAAGTACATTTTTTAAATCCTAGTAAATCAAAAATGTTAAAGACTAGCAAACTAATATTTTAAATAAAAGTTAAAGTGTTTACAAATTGTCTTTAAAGAAAATACAATATAAAATTTTATGACCTCAGAGAAAACCAATTTTTTTTTTAAGAAAATCCGGATACATATGTTTTAAAAATCTTTGTCCAACTAATATACAATCTATATAACTTACAGATTGTTCTATATTAATAAGACATTTATTGATATATCGCTTATTATTACAGTAAGAATCGTAACGCAGAGTTAGTTTTGAAGAATCCGATAATTAAAAAAATTCGTTTATAATTTATTTGTTATGACTTTAAAAAATTTAAGATTTTTATTGTGGGCGAGCTGGTGTAGTGGCAGCGTACCAGCCTCTAAGCCGTAAAGACCCGGGTTCGATTCCCGCATTCTCCATTTGACTTTTTCGTAGATCGTCACCTCACAGAAGGCCATGGCAAACCACTGTGTAGTATTTTTGCCTACTAACCCTCTCACATGTGCTTCGGAAGGCACGTTACGCCGGTGGTGCCGCCTATCTGTAAGTTGGTGCGCAACACAGATATCCCGCATATCTGTAAGTTGGTGCGCAACACAGATATGTGCGAGAGGGCGCCTACACTCTGAATAGAGTATGGCCCATTAAGAAGATTGTTTTTTTAAGATATTAAAATACAAACTAATATCCACAACAAACAGACATGTTCAGATTTTAAATCTGACAATTTTAATATGGGTACATATATATCGCATAATAGGACGGGTTATTAGGAACATCTTAAAAAAGTGACTATTTTAAAAAATGCTTTCTTGGAATCATTATTATTAAAGGCTGTATGAAAGAAAACCTATATCTGTTTCACAAAAGGCACAAGTATGAAATACCTAAGAACTATATTCCTATCTAATAATTAAATAAACGTGTACCCTACTCACTGACCCCAATTAATATTCTTTGAATATGAACTTTGACTTTAAGTTTTTATAAATGTACTGGGGTTAAACTTACTAATCATACATTATTAAATTTTGTTTTTCTTAAAGGGAATAACGGAAAACATATTTATTAATAATTTATTTAATATTGGATTTAAGGGGCCAAATTCTAAACGCCCATAAAAAAGCCATATTTAGAGGGGGGTCTAAAAATAAAATGTCCAATTCAATACCTGAAAAAGTCTTCTCATGGGTAAGAAACGATTACTTCAGAAAAATACAGTTAGTTCTTTTTTAGGTCAATTACTCATTGACCTTTTCTCATTCAATAAAACTAAATTAAAGTAGTGGTTACTAAACTAAAATAGTGGTTACTAACCTGAAGCACTTTGAACACCCATAGTTTTACCATACTGCCTAGGTGTTTTAAAACAACTATTAAGGTTGTTGTTAGATGAACTGGTGGACATACCATCTCCTTGCAGCGCTCGCCTATAGCTTGGCTCCAGGGATTGAAGTAATGATTCCGCTTGTTCTGGAAAGTGATCCCGGAATCCTCGAAATGCTCTGAAAAAATAATATAAATTTATTTATTTTGATCAATAATAAATTAAATATAACTTATATACCATTAGGTAAAAATCAACCCAAAATTTTTAAAATTTTTAATATGTCAATCTAATTCATAATACCTTCGTAAAATTTAAACATTCGTACGTGAAAATATCGAATAGTACAGAGATGACGTTTTTACTTACTTTCTTGATATTACTCTTGCTTCGGGATCTGCATCCGCTATTCCTTTTTTTACACATTCCTGGAGCAAGGCAATATGTTTCTCTAAAGGATGAGTAGGCCAAAGTGTTAACATTATTTCGACAAATTCACAACAAGATCTTCGTATTTCTTTACTTTTTGAGGTAGTTGCGTTGCTTGTAATAATTGGAATTAGCCTGGGACTATGAATGTGCCTAATTATAAATTTTACTGCGATGTCTCCGGAAGTAGCCATAATCTTAAATAGATATAGTTTTATGTTAAAACTACAACTAGGAATAGTTTTACTTTGTTTTATTTTTGGTTATTACTATTTAAAAAATAAAATAGTGTATTTTATAATTATTTACAACATCAAGTTATTTATGAAATCCAGATTCTTTTAAATATCAATTAAATACTGTTTGTTTATAGTAAGCGCTGTCCTTTTTAGATAATAATATTTTTCTCTAATGGTATGAAAGTGAAAAACCAACTTTACTGTTCATAAGTACTTAAACGCATAATATTATACTTCTTTAATGAACTGCAGGATTATCCAACAAGGACATAATTATAAATCATCAAATTCTAAAAAAAATAATCTAAATTTAAACAAAAAACATACGACTTACAATCAACAATTTCTTAATGTGATATTTTATTTACTGGTTCGTTCTTGCAAGCGCTTTTTCGATACTTTTGAATATATTGTATTTTGTATGTATTTTTAGTAAGAACAGAATTAATTTAATTATATGTTTCACCTTTACCAATATGTATTAAAAGTAAAAATAACTATGTTGTTACTCAAAATAAATACAAAATCCCTTTCATTAAAATTTATCCAAAACATGAGGTACTCTTAAAAACGATAAAAAAAAAGGAAAAGAAAATTTTAATATTATGTGGTATCTTTTTTGTTGAATTTAAATATGATTAAGTAGTTTACATTTTTTAAAATACAAACAGAACCGCAAAAAATTGCCACGTTTAGTCCCCGTTGGATGATCCGGTACTTAATTGTTTAAAAAACGAATTACCTTATGATCAAAAAGTACCCGGTATTTTTAAATATAACAAAAGTAGTTCAGCGACTATTTGACATTTATTTTATTTACTTTAAAGTGATCTCCATTGGAAGCAATACACATATTTCAACACAAATCTTTCTGCGAATTGGTAATTTAGTTCGTGGGAATAGAAGATAGTCAGGTGAAAACGAGCATGCGAAACTTTAAGATGTGTTAGCCGGTGCGTTATCGTGGTAAAAAAAAATTCTCCACAAACGTGTATTAAACCTTAAGTTGCGAAAAATCAAACCAAGAAGAACTAACCAGGACTGTATATATGTATATTAATTTTTCCCCTTTTTTTAAGTTTTAGGGGTCTCGTACAAATGCAATAGCGATACTTGGTTTGTCGATATCTCAAAAAAATGCGGTTTTTTGCAAAAAAATCTGAGAGGTAGCGCGACGGCGCGAGTCGCGGACTTGCCTACCGTATTTAGAATTGTCCACCTCATCGTTTTCCTTTGTCCGCTTCATACCCCTCGGTAGAAAAATCCAAAGTTGATGTTTAAAAGCCCTTCTAAATAGTATCCGATTCGAACGAAAATGGATGCATTGGATGCGAAAGGGTCAATAATACAAAGATCCATCAAAAAATCGCCAACTTTCTAAAGATAAAATTCTCAAGGTTACCGAAATCGACCAAAATAACTCTTTTATTTAATGCTAACTAGTCCATTTTAGAGTCTGAATCGATAGTACTTACGGTGCTCTTTAATTAAGGTTCCATGAAAAAATGTCGTATCTCTAACCGTTTAGGAGATAAAGTCGATTCAAGCATTTCTCGATTGGAGCAATTTTATTTATTATTATTTTTTAAATGACCAAAAGTCACCGAAAATAACCAGTCAGTCGTTTAACCCCCATTGACTAAACTGGTCCCGCAGGTTTGTCATCGGTTGTCGCAGAACCCACTTACTACTACTACTAACAAATTTTTGAAAAATGTAAATATTAAAAAACGTTGAAAACCAAAACCAACCAGAACCAACCAAAAGTCACCGACATTAACAAGTGATTCGTTTTACGCCGTGTACCCCACCCAGCGCCCTTTAAAAAATATTTTTTTTCGAATATTTTACCCAGGAAAAATCGTGAAATTTCGGGCTTTATAAAAATGCGTATTTGTTGTATAATAAATTTTTTTGTAGCTTCATTAGTTTTTAAGATATTCACAAATTAAATTTAAAATTTAAACGCAAAAATCCCAAAAAACCAAACAGCTATAAAACCTGTCTTTTAATAAGCTTTATAAAAAAGGTTACATGCATATTTTCAAAAACTTGGCTTTGGAACAATGAAAGAATCGACATTTACTATAATATATATATATATATATATATATATATATATATATATATATATATATATATATATATATATATATATATATATATATATATATATATATATATATATATATATCATATATCCATTGAAAGCAATACACATATTTCAACACAAATCTTTCTGCGAATTGGTAATTTAGTTCGTGGGAATAGAAAATAGTCAGGTGAAAACGAGCATGCGAAACTTTATGATGTGTTAGACGCCGGTGCGTTATCGTGGTAAAAAAAATTCTCCACAATTCTGGCCTCTTGCGACGTTTTCGCTCAAATTCTTTAATACGCTCCTTATTTACTGTCTGACCTGGCGAAAGAAATTAGCACCACACTTTAACAATCAAAGAAAACGATCAACAAAGCCTTGATTTTGGATTGACTCCCTCGTAGTTTTTTGGGTTTTGGCTTGTCTGAGAAGCGCCACTCCGATAATTTCAGGCAAAAAACTTTCTTAACTAAACTCGACATTGTAAAATTTGCAGAATACAACAAATACTGACTTCTTTGCAAAGCTATCACGCACAAACTTCGGACAGATGGCGCTCAAAAAGATATTTGAGCACGAGATGACTGATGTACCAACCTAGAAAAAAACTTAAGCGCGGTTGGATTAAATGTGCAATTCCTAGTATTTTCTGATCAGAAGGTTTAATAATAACAGATCTGTCAATATACTTAAGTGTGGTAATTTCCCGATTAAAAACTTAGATAGAAATATTTATCAAAATACAAATAATAAAAATCTGGGATTAAGAATTTTTCTCGCTCATATTAGACACAAAAATATATGTACAGTTCCATAAGTAGAATTCTTCGTTGTAGCAAGTCTCTACTTATGAAAAAAAACTTTAATTTCTTTAAAAAAATGTTATAGGTATACATAAAGAATTTTAATTAAAAAAGTATTCACTCAAAATATCAAATAATGACTAGTAATGTTTCCATATTGCCATCTTTTATTATTATTATCATCATTATTATTTTATCTTGGAACAGTCAATAATATTGTGTTAGTAAGTGATTTTATTTAAAATGTTTTATAATTCCATATTTTATTATGATTTCTTTTGATACATATTATGATATATGTCATATTAATAAAGGATTACCTACCTTCGCAGAGTTTTGAATAAGGTTTATTAAAGGTTGCAATAACACTTCGGTAATTTTGTCAAATTTATTTCCTAGGGTTTGTGAAAGGTACGCTATCGTTATACAAGTTTCTCTTACTACTTGTGATCGTAGGTCCTTTATTGAGCCTTGTAAAGCAAATTCTAAATTTTTAAGAGCCACATGAAAATCATCAAAATTTGTTGCGCCTGCAATAACTAAAGAACGTATTTTCTTTAACTGAAAAAAAAATATAATCATTATATAACAAAATATATATTCAATTACTTATTTTTATAAAATAACAAGTATAACATTTATAATGAAATAGTTAAAATTGAAGTTATGCATATGGGTTATCCAAATTTAGTGTCCGCGATTCGTAACTTTATTAGTCGAAATACAGAATTGTTTAAACTAGCAAGCTTGTAGCATTTTTTACGTCCTTAAAGACTGAAAAATGCAAAAACAATTTAAATCGAATACCCTGTCTATTATATCACCATTAAAAATATATTTAAAAGACCTTTAAAAAAATACCACATCTGATATATCAATTTATAATAGTTTCAGAATTGGGGGCATCCAAATCATTTTTTTTTAAATTCCTATTCATGCTTGAATAAGCTACAACTTACAGGTTACAGCTGCTGATTTAATGGAAATTGGGAAGTATTTATCAGATTTCGATGCCCATATTTCCAAAACTATTAAATGATCTTTTTATTAGTGATACAATATACAGTGTGTTCCATTCAAAAAACGCCATTTTACTATCAAACTTAGCTTGATGCCCATATTTCCGAAACTATTAAAAGATCTTTTCAATAGTGATACAATATTTTCAATGGTGATATAATATACAGGAGAACTCGAAAACACGATTATCAATTGTTTTTTTGCATTTTTAATCTTAAAGGCAGTAGAAAATGCTACTTGTTTGCTAACTTAAACATATTTGTATTTTGACTAATAACAAAGTTACCAATGGCACCATACCTAATTTGGATAACCCTGTATAGGTATTAAATAGTTTTTTCATTTCTTTAAAATTTTCTGTCAATATCTTTTTCAATGACTTTAAGATTGAAGTAAAGTGGTTTGTAAAATATATTTCAAGGAAAATCTTTTATTTCTTTAGTAATTCATCAATTAAGTCAAAATTCCAAGTAAAAAAATCATCTAAGCTTAAATTAATGCTTTTTCTTAAACATCCATTTTCTCTATTTACCACTTTATGCCTTACCACACGAAGTTTCTGTGAAAATACTCTTGTACTATCAAACTGTTTAGTATTCGCCTAGAGATAAAGATACTTAACCAGTTAAAACGTAGAATTTACAATAAATTTTAAAAACTAAAGTACAAAAAATATCTTTTAACCAACCTACAGCATTGCCTACGACTTTTAAATTTATGTAAGCTTCCTGAGCAAAATTCTTGGAAAATATACATCCTTAACTGTATTTATTAAAGTACTTAACATACAAGATGTTCCACATAAGAATACAAGCGTCTACGTCAAGGCGGAAACTAAGCTTTCGGTTATTTCCGCGTCTATTCGAGGCTCCGAAGGCGCCGACGGCGGCCCGCGAAGTAAAATATGAAATTGATTGTGTGTGATTTTTTTATACAAAGCTGGTAGATGAGCAGTTTAAATAAAATAACTTTTTATTAGTAATTATGTACATTATCATGTATTTTTAACCAACACTTAATGTAAAAACCCTTTATCATTCAGGGATTAATTGTAAGATTAAAATGTATCTATACTTCTAAATACATATTTTTTATATAAATATTATGAAGAACAAAATAATAGTTATTTATTATAATATGTGTTTTAAGGAGCATTTTTATCCCAACAGTAGCGTACATACGGGGGAATATGGGGGATATAAAATAAATATCTCCCCAAGGACCACGAAATATTGGACATTTGAGCAAAATTCCACACACGTAATTTGAAAAAATCCATGTGGACCAAGACCAAGTTCTGGGTATGCTACTGTATCCCAAATGTAAATATTGTAAATTATGGATTTAAAAGTTGGATAGCTACTGAATTTTTGTCCATTTGACTTAAATTTGACCCTTTTTTTGGACTTTTTTTAGAGGTTTTTCTTGTTGCATACAGACGCCTTTGGGGAATAATTTTTTTATTATTTGGCTGTTTTTCGGTTTGCTGCAATCCGGTTGGCATGATTCGCAAATCATTTGGCTTCGTAAAGCAGCCAGTGTTGGATCTATGGGAGCTGTAACGGAAATTTTGCTTTCGGAAATTTTCGTTTCCCCTCGTTCGTTTTCGTTCAACTCGCTGAACTCGCTCCCCCCGCACGCAAGTTTAGTTTTACGACCTTGCTGTATATAAATCAAAATATTAAAATAATATTTAAATATTGTTTTATATTTCCCATAAGGTTGGCGATATTCTAAGGTCAAAAAAGGTATTATACATATACATTCATTTTGGTGTTTGGTCAACTTTATAGGCGGTTACATGTAGCCTCATACTTGTAGGTAGTCCACAATGACAGCTAAATACTGAATACCTATTAGTATAGGTATTTTTGCCCTTTTTTAAAATTAAATTTAAAAATATTTTATAAGTGTAGAGTAATTATTAGCCCTGGCTAAAGATTTTTCAGTCACCACTAAATAGGAAAAGGTTCTTTTGCTTTTTAATTACATAAAGCGTGTCTCAAAAAAGAAGGCCAACTAGATATCTGTAGCTATTTTGGACCAAAATAAGACAATTGAGCTAAATTTACCTCCATACAAAAGTGTTCTTTGGCATTATCTCTTGTAGTTTAAATACTTAGTAATTTAAGCGAAATCTTCTTCATTTGACTCAAAATAGGTAGCTATGCAATTATCGAGTTGGCCTTCATTTTGAAGACATCCCATATAAGTACCTACAAAATCTATTTTTATTAAAATAGACATAAACAAGTATAGTTATAGGGTACTACCTTGGTTTTTGTAATTGTTTTAGGTGGTAGAGATTACTATGTATATTGGTAATGGGGATGTTTTATTATTCTTAACACTTAGGTTTTTGTTTATAAAAACCTATGCATACCTAGTATGTAGGTACATATATATTATAATTGAATTTTTCTAGATAAACTTGATAATTGAAGATGAAATAAGACCTATGGAGGAAATTGTTCAAATTAGCCAAATTCTTAGTAAAACCATCAGAGTCGTCAAGCAATTTTGAAGATCAAAAGCAACAGTATATTGACAATTTATTAAAAAGTCTTCAAAGCATAAATTCTTTACAAGAATTAGAAACGTGCAAAAAACTTACAGCTCCCATAGATCCAACACTGGCTGCTTTAAGAAGCCAAAATGATTTGCGAATCATGCCAACCGGATTGCAGCAAACCGAAAAACAGCCAAATAATAAAAAAATTATTCCCCAAAGGCGTCTGTATGCAACAAGAAAAACCTCTAAAAAAAAGTCCAAAAAAGGGTCAAATTTAAGTCAAATGGACAAAAATTCAGTAGCTATCCAACTTTTAAATACGTAATTTACAATATTTACATTTGGGATACAGTACAATACCCAGAACTTGGTCTTGGTCCACATGGATTTTTTCAAATTACGTGTGTGAAATTTTGCTCAAATGTCCAATATTTCGTGGTCCTTGGGGAGATATTTATTTTATATCCCCCATATTTCCCCCGTATGTACGCTACTGTTGGGCTAAAAATGCTCCTTAAAATACATATTATAATAATTAACTATTATTTTGTTCTTCATAATATTTAAATAAAAAATATGTATTCAGAAGTATAGATACATTTTAATCTTACAATTAATCCCTGAATGATAAAGGGTTTTTACATTAAGTGTTGGTTAAAAATACATGATAATGTACATAATTACTAATAAAAAGTTATTTTATTTAAACTGCCCATCTACCAGCTTTATATAAAAATCACACACAATCAATTTCATATTTTATTTCGCGGGCCGCCTTCGGCGCCTTCGGACCCTCGAATAGACGCGGAAATAACCGAAAGCTTAGTTTCCGCCTTGACGTAGACGCTTGTCATAAACAATGCACTCTAAAGGGATCTCGTCAAATCCAAAATATACATTGTCGGTTAAATTGGTAAAAAATAGTGTAATTAAAGGTATAAAACACTATTGTCCAAAATGTAATAGAGGCTTTGGAAAAAAATCACAGGTACGGAATATCGTATTTACATTTGATTTTTCCTTTTAAATGAGATTTTGATAAAATGATTCAAACTTACTCGTTTTGCCCATTAAATGGACATTTGAGAATTTAAATTGTCACTTTCTAGAATTATTGTCAACTGTATGACCCAGATTTCAATATTTTAAAACCTCTTCGAGTTCTGAAAACATTGATACTAATGCTTCAATAAATGGTAAAATATTTTTTTTAGGTAATGATAAGGTAGATAAGGGACCTCCTCATGACATAATACGTCTACTGGAAATGTTTTAAATAAAAATAGTCAAAAATATATAACTGAAATGCAACCCTGGATAAAGTAGAAGAATGCATTTTTATATGGGACACAATTTACTTACGGCATCTACTCTTTTATTCCAATCCTTATTAGGGTCTGATATAGTATCCTGAATTGACTTAAGGTTTTCACTTACATCCCTAGGGGAAAATATTTGTATATTTGGAACTTCTTCAAAAGATCTTAAAAATAGTTCCTCATCCACTGCTCCAGCTAAAGATAAATAATAATACATTGCTTTTTAGTAATATAATTGATGCTATAATTAATAGATTTTCATATAAAACAGTCTTAACAAAACCAAATACACAACTGGAATACAACTTAGTCAATTAGGAAAAACATCTCGAATGTGCGATATCTTCTTACATATAGTACATGTAATAGTAACAAAGAAATCTTAAAAAACTATAAAAATATTTTAATTAATAAAAATAACTTTTTTATTTTAAAATTTAATATCTGCGTGTTAAATTTTGCTTAGCCCAAACAGCACAGTTCGTACATAGTACATACAATTTTGGGCCATATTCAGATTGTACATCCTCACACATTAGGTAAAGGTTTCATGTCCGTATTTTAAAATATATACCATATACTTAAATATAAAGGACGTACGTCACACGTTAAGAGTTTTGTCTCCAAGGGGCTTATAACTGAAATTAAGCCTTTGAGACTGACAGCTAACAGTCGAATGAAAATTATTATTACCAACTAAGAAATACCAAAATTAAAAAATAAATTATCAAAAAATAGAATTATTACCTTCAAAAGTTTTTTAAGTCTTGCAAAGTAATGAAATATATAAGTTTTAAGGCCTAAATAATATACAGTGTACTCAGTGTATAATGTACATGGGATATAACGTACTTTCGTTAATTACGTACACATTTCATTGGTCCCGGCCAAAATACTCTTGATTTTTTACCGGATATAGGGTACCATATATAATTTTAACTCCGGTTATAACTTTCAATATTTTCACCTATTCAGTTGCGAATTTTCGGTTGTAATGTACGAGTGTACGTTATTAACGGACAGTGGTTCCCCGCGGCCGTCGCGTCGCACAGTGGCATAATACGAGTTAGGCTGTTTCAAAAATGGTTACAGAAACGCTCAGTTTTACCGAATTTCAATTTTATGTTTTTAATGAAAAGCTTATGAAATTTGTAAAATATTGTCCAAGCTCTTTTTTGAGATTTTTTTTATTTTTTTTTCTAAATTCTGCCCCAATTTGAAAAAATGTCAACGGAAATTTAAGTCTTTGGGTAAAAACTATTTTTTCTTGATATTTTGGCATGAATATTCTTACTTGGGGGTTTTCAAGGTCACCAATCACGAATACGAAGTCGAAATTTGAAAAATCCAAATCCAAGATGACGGATCCAAAATGGCGGGTATCAAAATAAAAAACACTTAAAATCCGGGGAATATGGAAAACATTTTACTCAGGGGTTCTCGTGGTCACTAATTAGGAATCTGAGGTCGAAATTCAAAAAATTTGAAATCCAGAATGGCTAATCCAGGATGGCGGATCCAAAATGACGCGTATCAAAATTGAAAAACACTAAAAATACGGAGAATACAGATGAAACATTTAACTCAGGGGTTCTCGTAGTCACCAATCACGATTATGAGATCGAAATTTAAAAAATTTCAATTCTAAGATGGTGGATCTAAAATGACGGGTATGTAAAAATAATATACAGAATGTTTAAAAAAACATATAATAAATTTAAAAAATTATAATTAATTATACATATACGTTATATACACTCTGTATAACGTTCGTGGGTATTTTATTAATTGTATATTAAAATATATATATATATATATATATATATATATATATATATATATATATATATATATATATATATATATATATAATATATATATATATATATATATATATATCCCATTACAGATTTTTAGATATAATAATAAAGTAGTAAAAGGGCTGTTTAAATTTTTTTTTTTTTAATAATTATTTTTTGTCCTTCACAGCATAGTTATTGTGAGGTTTTTTAAATAAATATATAATAATAATTTTGTAAATATTTATTTTTCCAATTGCAATATTAACGTCTATAATATACTTTTATTTTTATTTTTTTTTCAATTATTATATTTTTTTCTAACATTCTGTATAATTTTTTAATATGCTATAACTAACTGCGCTCTAATATATATTTTATATTATTTTTTTAAATATTGTAAATAGGAAAACATTTATAGCATATGTTCCATATTTTTAGTGTTTTTCAATTTTGATACGCGCCATTTTGAGTCCGCCATCTTGGATTAGTCATCTTGGATTTAAGGTTTTTTAAATTTTAACCTCAGATTCGTAAAAAGTGACCACGAGAACCCCTAGATAAAATGTTTCATCCATATTTCCAGGATTTTAAGTGTTTTTCATTTTAATACCCGCCATTTTGAATCCGCCATCTTGGATTTAGACCCCGAAAACCCCTTAGTAACAATATTCAGGCCAAAGTATCAAGAAAAAATAGATTTTACCCAAAGACTCAAAATTTCAGTTGCCACTTTTTCAAATTGGGGCAGAATTAAAAAAAAAAAAAAAATCTCAAAAAGGGCTTAGACAATATTTTCCAAATTTCATGAGCTTTTTATTAAAAAAATTAAATTGAAATTCGGTAAAGCTGAGCGTTCTGTAGCCATTTTTGAAATAGCCTATCTCGTATTATGCCACTGTGCGTCGGGTAATTACTGGATGGTGGTTATAACGATCAATATTTGCGAATTTCCGGTTGTAAGGCACGACTGTACGTTATTACAGGACGGTGGCTCCACGGCCGCTGGGAATTACCGGACAGTGGTTCCCAGCGACCGTCGGGGATTTTCAGTAATCAATCGTGGGATTTTCTCTCGAACAGGCGTGGCTTAGATGGCAGTGTTAATTTAATGGTTTTTTCATTTTATGGAAATTATTGTGTTTTTTAGCACACCTCCGGTTATAGAGTACTCAGGTTTTGATCCCTACAGGGTACTTTATAACCGAAATCTACTCTAGTTGGTTATTAAGAAAAGGTTCTGCAAAATATTTTTTGCAAATCACCAAAAATTAACCTCTTTAAAGTATACTTGTATAGATATATTTTACATTGTTGTGAAGGTTTTATATTTTAAAAAGTTCTTGTTGGGTGCTCGCCAAAAAATATTTATTCAATTAGACCGCCTCGGTCTTGGTCCCAGGGTACAGAGACTGAGTGTGTTCAGCCCTATTAACCCTTATGAACTTGCAGATCGCCTAAAGTAGAAGAAAGAAAAACCCCTACAAAAATATCACAAAAATATCTAAATACTTATCAAGGTTTTGGTCTACCACCATTTTCAAAATAAACTTAACTGAAAATCAAATCCCAATCAAAATTTTAATAATTTTAATTTTTATTACTATTTAATTCTCAGTTAAGTATATCTCTAAAACGGTGGTACACTTCTCACCAAAAGGTAGGTAATTATTTAGGTTTTTTTTGGAGTTTTTATTTTTTCTCTTTCAGGCTCTACACCCCGGAATCAGGAACGGAGCAGTCCGATTGCATAAAGAATTTTTGTACACTGAATTACAATAAATTAACATAAAATAACAGACAAGCACATAGAAAGGTAAATACACTTACATGTTGATGGTAAGGTTAGTTTTCTGAGTGACCCAACTCTGCTTAAAGCTTTTCATGCAGATGAAAAGATGAAAGTGAAGAAATAAAATCATATGAAAATAAAAAGTTAAATTAGATATAAAAAGCATAAGATGAAGTAAATAAAAATATGACTGTCAAATGAAAATACGTAAAAGAATGTAAATGGAATAAATACAAAACTATAAAATAAACACTTTGAAGTACAAGACTGCAAGTTTGCAATAATTTAAATATATTTATATACTGTGGATTCAGGAGTTTACCTTCTGCGGTTATTATTAAAATTTTACATATAACGTGCATATTTACTTGTAAGATATGCAAACTTGAATCAAAATCCTTAAAACAGATATTATAACAAATAACGAGCAGTAACTTGTGTAAATGTAAAAATGTAAAAATACCCATTTAAAATACTTGCCAGTAAAATTGGTGTATATCAAGTCTTTGTTAATAATGTAGTTCTGATTAGGTTCTACATTTATCAGTAAACATTTATTTATATTTAATTCGGATATGGCCTAGGTCAAAACAGAATGGCCCGAAATTGGATATTTCCTGTAACATACATAGGTACTGTATAATAAACGCAGAAGGTAAATCCCTTTTCAATTAGTTTAAAATGCCATGAATTGCGTTTTAATAAATATTTCATGGATAACATTACATAAAAAAATGTTGTTTTATTCCTAAACCTCCCCTAGAGGTTTTACAACAAAAACTGCATTCAACACGGCGGACTTGCTAAAAATATCTAAAATAATAATTAAACTAAATCTTTACCTAAAATTTATCTAATTCCAGTAATGCTTATGAAAATGAATAACAAAAAAATATCGACCAAAAATCTAACTAGACCTAAACGCTAAAAATCGGTCCAGAGATCAAATTCTTAATGGCAGTGGATTACATCAGATATTTAATAAATATTAGGCAATTAATGTTTTTTTTCATAATACGGATTCACATTCCTCTTAAAGTGTCGGGGGTGGAGACGGAGCGGCGTTCACATACTAGTTTCACAATAATTTAATAACAAAAAAAAAATTACGGCACACGACGCCTTAAACCACCAAGCCCCAAGCCCGTCCATAAGCTTTATGCTACTCCTACAAGTGCATGTGTTATGTGGTGACTTGTCTTGTCTTGTTAGTTGTTAGCAAGCTGGTTCCCCTCTTTATGTCTATGCATTATTCAATTAATTACAGTAGTCTTGTAGTTTAGCAATATTCAAAGCTCTGGGCTATTGTAGGAAACCATAAAAATAAAACTTAACTTAATTGTGCTTTTCATAAGATATAAAAAAATTAGTTTCCCCACAATAAAAAAAATGTACGCTTATACCACTGGCTATCACATTAAGAAGGGGTAATTTAAATGTAGGTTATGGCACTACCACGTTTTCTAAAAGATGCCATGAAATACAATAATTGCATGTTTTAGTATAACATCGTTAGAAGTAAATGGGTTAAACATATACACCACAAATAAGAATATTAATATAATTAATAGTAATAACTTACCGGCATTAGTGTTTAAGGGAGCTGACTTTGGTTTTGTGGCACTGGCACTAGATGCAGTTCTTTTTACAAGTAGCGGTGCTCGCGCCATTCTATCAACTTCATCAAAGTTTACTGTAAATAATACAAATAAGGGAAGTTAGGTATATGCTAGCAATTCGTAAGAACCTAATTAAACCAGGGCACTTTACAATTAAAAGGTAGTTACAACTTTTTTATAAGATGTCACGATATATATATATATATATATATTTATATATATATATATATATATATATAATAATATATATAATAATTATATATATATAATTATAATAATAATTATATAATATTATAATTATAATATTATAATATATTTATATAATATATATATTATATAATATATATATTATATTTATAATTATAGTATGTCCACGGAAAAGGTGTTGAAGAGAAAAAACTTTTTTATTTTTGACTTTATAAAAAAAAGCTACTCTTGATAAAAAATTTGCTACTTCTTAGAGTAAGATTGGAATAGAAACATTTGACATATTTTATACGCGGTGTTCAGAAAATTGAAAAAACTTAAAATGGTACAAGAGTAAAGTGCATTTATTTGTGAAGATATGGAAATGAGTTACTAGGAAAAGTTGTTCAAAATTAAAAGGTAGTCTCTAATACCAATTTTCAAAAAAATCGGCCTACTTTTATTTATTTGTGATTAAATTAATTTTAATACCATTTTAAATTTTTTAATATTAGTTTTATCAAATTTTTTGCTGTTAAGTAAGGTGACGTTTCAGCGGCTAATAAATTATAAAAGCGAAATGTCAATACAGCTTGTCACTATCAACGCCTACTAGTACAATAAAGAGTTGTTAATTTGGAATTAGATAATATTAAAATAATTTTTATCACAAATTAATAAAAGTAGGCCGATTTTTTTGAAAAATGATATTAGAAACTATCTTTTACTTTTAAACAACTTTTCTAGTAACTTATTTCCATATCTTCTCAAATAAATGCACTTGACTCTTGAACCATTTAAAGTTTTTTCAATTTTCTGAATACCGCGTATAAAATTTGTTAAATGTTTTTATCCCAATCTTACTCTAAGAAGTAGCAAATTTTTTAAAAGTAGCGTTTTTTGATAAAATCAAAAATAAAGAAGTTTTTTACTATTCAACACCTTTTCCGTGGACGTACTGGTGTGTCCACGGAAAAGGTGTTGAATAGGAAAAACTTCTTTATTTTTAATTTTATCGAAAAAAGTTACTTGTAATAAAAATGTTTGCTGCTTCTTAGAGTAAGATTGGGATAGAAACATTTAACATATTCTATACGCGGTGTTCAGAAAATTGAAAAAACTTAAAATGGTACAAGAGTAAAGTGCATTTATATGCAAAGATATGGAAATAAGTTACTAGAAAAAGTTGTTTAAACGCAAAAGGTAGTCTCTAATACCAATTTTCGAAAAAATCGGCCCACTTTTATTTATTTGTGATTAAAATTTTATTATCAATTAACTGATTTCAAATTTTTGTACTAGTAGGAGTTGATAGTGATAAGCTTTATTGATACTTTGCTTTAATAATTCATTAGCCGCAGTATCGTCAGCTTTAAATGCTTACTTAACAGCAAAAAATTTGATAATAAATTGATATTAAAAATTTAAATCGATATTAAAATAAATTTAATCACAAAAAATAAAAGTGGGCCGATTTTTTCAAATATTCGTATTAGAGACTACCTTTTAATTTTGAACAACTTTTCCTAGTAACTTATTTTCATATCTTCTCAAATAAATGCACTTTACTCTTGTACCATTTTAAGTTTTTTCAATTTTCTGAACACCGCGTATAAAATATGTTAAATGTTTCCATCCCAAACTTATTTTTAGATGTAGCAAAATTTTTTATCAGGAGTAGCTTTTTTCGATAAAATCAAAAATAAAAAAGTTTTTTCTCTTCAACACCTTTTCCGTGGACATACTATATATATATATATATATATATATATATATATATATATATATATATATATATATATATATATATATATATATATATATATATATATATATATATATATATATAAATTTAAAATTTAAAGAAAGACCAAAAGATTTAAGAAAAAAACCGTGTTCGTGTTAAAGAAGCAATTCAGGTTTATTGTTATGTATGCTATATTGTTACCATACACTACTGGGTAATATCTCATAGGATGGCAACTTACCCCTGGAAAAAGCGCCAGAAATGAAACAACCGATAAGGGAAAAAGAACCGGTCGAAACCATTCCTATTTAATAAAACATACTTACATACACATTAAGTTAAAAACTGAAAAAAATGGCAGTGGCGAAACATGTTTAAAAACAGTAAAAAGACTTTTTTTTATTAGAGCGATCTACTGAAATTTTCACTTTACCACTCGGTAACTTGAGTAACGTTTCATGGATTACATAAACATTTTAATCAAATATATTTTGTAAAATTCATAATATTTTAAGCTTTTATAGAACCTTACACGTTAATTTTAATTGAAATAGTGATGTTTAGAATTTTTTTTATCAAGTTCCGCAATTTTCTTTTTTAAATAAGAATTTGAGTGATAAACTTTAAAACTGCAAATTTAAAAATATACTAAAGCACAGTCCAGTAATGAAAGAAGTTTGTTTGGTAAGTTACAAATCCTAATATAAACCCTATAAAAAGGGCGTTTTTGATTGATGTTATGTTGAAACTATAAAAATTAAATACAAAAGATATGAAGTGTTTTGGAGAAATTTTGTTAAAAACTGAACATATAATTAAAAAAACAAAAGCTTCACTACATCTTTGACAGCTTCGATGTATTTTTGAATCCCAAATGTCAATGGTGATCACAAAGATATAAAAAAAAATACTTAGCAATCACGACATTAATGCAAATAGACCGATTACAGATTGAAGTAACGTTATCTCCAGCGATAAAAATAAACGGGCTCTAGTAGTGTTTTTATATGATTACATCGAAAACAACATTAAGATATCTGGAATAGATGGAATATATCCAAAAATAAATATATTTAGCTGGTGGTTAAGAAAATCGGCTACTTACAAAAGAAATCACCAATTTGGATGAACGTTAAGAAAAATACTTGTTTTCTAATCCCGCCGAAGATGACACTCTTGTAATAGCAAATATGGTCTACATCTGCAAGAAATACCAATTTAGTTAAATTTCCCAGCACTGACGTCTTAATTCTTGCAATAGCTCATTTATTCGAAAGTGCCTGCAAATACAAATGTTTGGTTCCAAACCGGAATTATTGCTCAAAAAATTAAGTTAAGGCGATTTTTTCTTGTCTGTCTCTTGCTTTGCCAGCGATTCATCTGTTAATCGGATGTGATACGAATTCGGCTTCATAATTAATTATTAAGGAACGTTCTTTGCTGCTGCAAATAAAATGAACGAATTAGATTTAGATAAGCACTTTTGTTTTGGGAGTAGTCTCACACCAGAAACGACTGCTGTTTGTACTCGTTTTAATTGTAAAATATTTGACACGCTGAAAAAAAAATCCGGAAAAATATACAAATAACAATGTGGTGCGCGTTTATCTAGCGATCAGTAAAAGGAGCTTTAATCGAATATTTTTTACCGCGATATCCAGGTGTAAGTAAACACTGTTAATGATGTTACTAGCAAATACATTTTTGGTACAATGCAAACTTTCCAATGTTGAAAGAACTTGAACCTACTGAGAATGGTTGGAAACTCGACAAGGATCAATTGACTTTAATTTATTTCGATTTACCGACGAGTACGAAATTGCTTCAACAATATATTTGTTACCGTAGATTTACAAAAAATTCTTGTTCAGCTGCTGATTCATGTACGTGTTTTGCTTTAAAAGTTAAATGTTGTAAATTATGCAAAAATGTCAAAAGGAATGTTGTTTACGGCCTGGACCTACAAATGATGAATCATGAATTTAATGTTTAATATATTTTATTAAAAGGTAAAATTAAAACGAACATTTTTATCATTTTTTTTTATTTCTAATATTTATTTCATACAATGTATTTCGAGCAAATGGATATAATACAATTATCTAAGTTCACATCAAATTATAATTAAAAAATGCACTATAAATATTATGATTTGTCTAATTGATATAAAGATAAAAAAGATACGGCGCCTGAAATTCTAAAATCTTGGAATTCCATTGTGTTTATTTGTTAATTGATACACTACGGATAATGGAAGTCCAAGATTTTTGTGTTATTGAAACCATAACATAATCTAACACTTTCAAGGAAACATCATTGAGTGTTTACTTAAAGCTGGATATGACGGTAAAAGATATTCGATTGAAGCTTTTTTTTAGTAATCTCTGAATTAACTCGCACTACATTAATATCTGTATATTTTTTGGATTTTTTTATCAGTGTGTTATATTTTTTACAAATAAAACGAGTGCAAACAACAGTTGTTTCTGATGTAAGACTAATCCCTAAACAAAACAGCTCCAAATCTTATTTATCCATTAAATTTGCAGGAGCAAATGCACGTTTCCTGCCAATAAAATATAGCCTATGATATATCACATCCGATTAACACATAAATCGCTGGCAAAGCAAGAGAAAGACTTCATCCTAGTGTTTGAAAAATCCTCTGTATAAGCAAAAAATGCCTTAACTCTGTTTTTGAAGCAATAATTCCAGTTTAAAACCTTAAAATCCATTCGTATTTGCAGCCACTTTGGGATAACGAGCTATTGCAGGAACAAAGAGGTCGGGATATTTAATTGGGGGTATATTTATTTTTAAAATGTTGCATTAGGGTATTTCTTGCAGACGTAGACCATATGTGCTATCATACAAGTAACAGATTCGGCGTGATTAGAAAACAAGTATTTTTCTTCACATATCTCCAAACTGGTGATTTCTTTTGTAACTAGCCGATTTTCTTAAGCTTCATCTATTCCTAAATATCTTAATTTTGTTTGGATGTATCGCTGGGACATAACAATATTCCAATATGGAATCGGTCTACTTGCAATAATGTCGTAATTGCTAGATATTTTTGGTTACCTTTGTGATCGCTCATGAGATTTGGGATTTAAAAATACATCGAAGGTGTCAAAGATGTAGTAAAGCTTTCTGTGGTTTTTAAGTAATATGTCCAGTTAAAAAAAAAATCCAAAACACTTCATATGTTTTGTATTCAAGTTTTGTAGTTCCGACATAACATGAAACAAAGACGCCTCGAACGCGTCCTATATTTGTGCTAATTTTTATCCAGTTCATATTAGAATTTGTAACTTACCAAAAAACTTCTCTGATTACTGGACTGTGCATAATTATATTTTTAAATTTGCAGTTTTAGAGCTTGTCACTCAAATTTTTCGTTTCAATAAAAATTGCGGAACTTGATAAAACTATTTCGATTTAAATTAACGTAGAGGGTTCTATATTATAAAAACTTCAAAAGTTCGGAATGTCATAAGTTAACCTTGGTTAAAGTTTGAAAGTCATCCATGGAAAATTACTCAAATAATAACGATTTAAAGTAAAAATTTCATCAAATCACTCGATCAAAAGTCTTTCTAGAGTCTTTAAAAATGTTCCGCTACTTCAAATTGTTGTCAATTTTAACTGAATGTTTAACTGTATGTTTTAACAAATGAGAATGGTTTTGACCGATTCTTTTTATCTAATCGGTTAGTTCAGAAACATGGCGGTAAGCTGCAAGCTTAGTAATTGTCAGATAACAAAAGTTTAAAAAGGTCCGTTATTAAATTATAAATAAACTATATTTTCTATAATATACTCATTAAATTGACAAACACATTAACAGTATTATGTTCGAATATTATATCAAAACAAAAGCTTAATTTTTATCTCACAACTGATACAAAAGGAGTCTGTGTAGTGGAAAGAATATTAGTTTTCCCAAAAAAATATTGGTATATATCTAAGGAAAACCTTTTCCTAAGCTCATATCATATGGAATGTAAAACATATTTGGTTTGATATGGCTAGAGTGAGTGTATCATTCCTTTCTCAAATAAATTAGGACGTTTGTGATATTGTTTAACAGTCTGAGGATATATTATATCAAAAATAGTTATATCTACTTGGTAAGTAAATTAGTATTAAAAAAAAGGTAGGTGTTCTTTTCTAGCGCACTTTAGGCATGTATATTATCAGAAGAAGGAGTTTAAAATTTTTTTTTATATCTATAAACTTGTTAAATTATTTAATATATTTATATTTACGTAGATTAAAAACGGTAATTTAGTAATACATTTTTAAGTTTTAAAAATTATCGTAGAAATGTTATGACATGACACTAAACGATAAAAACTCTTAAGAGCAGTATTGGTTTAGATAAGCCATCAAAAATGATATTTGAAGCTTTTCTGTTGAGTGCTTTTCAACACTGGTCAATTTTTTGTCTCACAATACTAAGAAAATTTGACACAAAAAAAGTTTAGGTAAATTTCCAGATCCTATAAAATTGTTTCAGTTATATGTGCTAGTTAACAGACTTCATTAGGGAGTTAAATATGAATCAAATAATATCAAAAGATAATGTTACAGGAACTAAACGAAATGTGTTTATTATTTGGTTTGAACAAAGTAATAAATCTTACCGATTGTGAGGCAACAGGATACGCTAACAGTTATTTAAAGAGGCCAAATATACAAAAAAAAATAATAAATGGGCATATAAATTGGTTTTAGATAAGGTCTTAGTTTTAACATATGCAGAAAAAACGTATTTAAAAATGCATGATCACCAAATGGAACCAAATTTGTAATAGGTTAAGACGGGGCCTCAACCCGATGGATTCTGTGAGTCATTGGAAGGATAACTTCGTTTTTAAAAGGGTAATTTTAAAAACAATTGGTATGAACACATACAAATTTGTAATAATAGGTTATGACGAGGCCTCAATCCGATTGATTCTGTGAGTCATTGGAAGGTTAACTTCGTTTTTTAAAGGGCAATTTTAAAAACAATTGGTATGAACACGACAAATTAAACTAAATTTGAATCATTAATTGGTTAAGATAAGTCCTCTTATGTTAACGGGACTTGACATCAAATGCTAAAAAAAGTCATATTCAAAGAACGCAAAAAATGACATTTTTGCAAATGTAACTTTAACATAAGTTTTTGCTGATTAATGCAATTATGTAACATAAACAGATGACATTTTTGCTAGATATTATTTTAATAGATAATATTTTAACAATTGTAATGTTTGACAGATGTCATTGTTAAAATGCGTTGTATTATAGATGCGTCGTTTCTTTACTGACTTATTAAATACTCGTTTTAATAACTATGCTATTAACGATCAAAATTTAACGAAAATGTTGCCAAAACACCCTTTTTAAATGGTGGGTATCTTATAAATATTTCAAATACAATGTGCATATTTATATGAATGTATACTTACAATCAATACTTTTCGTAGCTGTTGGTAACAACTCCCCGCTATTCTTAGCTTCGTCAAACCTAGCTGCTAATGCTGGCCATTTGCCTTGTGGAACTAAATTTCGTCTTTGTATATCCACCCTTAACTTTTCACCAACATGCTTGTACAAATCGACTAGTGTGTTAATAGCTGTATCCCGGACTGATGCAGTGGGATCGGAAAGTAACTTTACTATATCTGGGATAAATTTACTTAGGGTTAAAGAATGTGCACCGTGCCTAAAAGAAGATAAAATTTTATGCATTAAAGTTGTAGAAAATTTTGGGTGGCATCACCTTGTTTATCTTGGGTCCAGGAAGGTTTAAAGCCTAAGTACTAATCTATCGTGAGTAGAGATAGTTTACTAACAGGAGACTTAAAAATTCGGAAATTTCGAGAGGAATGAAACACCTTTGCAGGCTAAGGTTACACAGTGAAGTGCCAAGCCTCTCAAGTTGAACTTTAATGGGATGCATAAAAATGGCACTACGTGTCGCTTTATTGGGAGCTGCTAGAAAAGAATACTGGCTATTTTGGACAGCAGAAGCTGTGGAAATACCTATAAAAGAGCGACAGGCTTGTCGATGGGCAAGTGAAGGAACCTTGACTGTAAGAGTGGGGTGAAGGGCTGCTTTTTTTGTATGCAATCATGAATGCTAAGAATTGAGGAAAACATCATTCCTTAACAATACTCCAAGGAGGGTCAGATTTCGGATTTATAGAGAGTATACAGATTAAAGGGGGAAAATACTCAAAAGGGGAATCCGAGCTTTTTTGTAGCTGCCGTGTCTATGGATATAATGTGTTAATGACAGTTAAGTTATACTTTAAAGTAACGACTACAAGGTTTAATGACTCTTCGTTTTACGGAACTTGGTCGCTCATACGTAAAAAAGAGTACTGGCAAACTTTTTGCGACAGCGAACATGACTGTGTTTTAGAGGCATTAAAGTAAAAGATACATCCGACATACTCAAAATGAACACGACATTACTTTTACTGAAATGTATCGAAAAACAAGATGCTTACATAATTAAACGAAAATTTAAGGTGTCCCATTAAGAAAATGGATCTCTTTTGTACCACTTATTTTAATAAATATTATTTAGATGTTAAAATAAAACACACAAGATAGCTATTTTCATTTTTTTTTATACAAGGAAAGGTCCTGTTTAGTCTTCGTTGGTTGACCCTGCACCTTAAGTAAATGATAGTTTATTAGCACGAAACCTAAAGATTTTGAAATTTAAAGAGATAGGAAAAACCTCTGAATTAAAATTGATATGAAAATTAACAAAGGCTGGTGAAAATTTTCAAAAACACACTTTATAATTACAGGTGTTACTGTTGGCAGGCCTAATAAAAATCAGCAATATCAATTTAAAAAAAAAAACTTCAAACATACCAACAATATTGCTTCCTTAAAAGTAAAATATTTTCTTTAACCGAACGATCTACAGCCATGTTTCACATTATTAAGGATAGTCGGTACGGCTATAAAATCCACAAAAGTTGAAAAGTAAATAAGTAGTTTAAAGCGCTGCTAGCTACATGGTTAGATTTAAACTTGGTTTGTTTTAAACCAGAAAAAAGGATACCAACTTTATCTGTCCTGTGCTTACAGAAGTCACAAACACCAGGAGAAAATCAACTGTAAATATATATTTCATACATACAAGTGTTATGACAGTTATGCAGACAAGAAAATATTAAACGAAAATCCAACAAAGTTAATTTCTTGAAAATAAAATTATGCTTTCTGTGCCTTTGCAGGTGATTTTTATCAGCGATTTGTTACTGTTGACAAAGCAAATGCAGCTTGGATTCCTATAAATATATATATATATATATATATATATATATATATATATATATATATATATATATATATATATATATGCATGCATTTTGCATCTTCCTACCCTCTTACACAATTGCAATTGCTTTAAGTTCCTTATAGCCTTGCCGATAACCCTTAATAACATAAAACGCGTCTGCAGTTAGGTCAATAAAAGAAAAGAAAGCATAAAGCTGCCAAGTCCTGTAACTGTAAAATGTGTCTTTGTGTGTGATTTTTATCAGTCATTTGTTACTTTTTTACGTACAGGGCAGATAAAGGTGGTATACATTTATCTGGTTTGAGAACAAACCAAGATACATGTATTTCACATTTAAGTACTGTGTTACGCTGGAACTCTGGAACCTTAAATTCCATAATTTCTTTCAATTTTTTGTCGACCGTATAGCAGTACAGAAGACCATAATATGGTAAAACGCACCTGCGCATAAGATCTGCAAAATTTTTACTTTCAAAAACATAAATATAGGTATAATTTCACCGACATCTTCGAAGACGTGGAAGAAATTACCGAATCTTCGAAATAAAACCACAAGCTGCTACCATATTTTATGAAAGAAAAAACCAATATATTAAAAGGTTCGTGTTAAAAAAAAAGTTAGATAGGGTGGCTCAAACATTAAATTAAATGTCTAAAATTGCTTACTTGTAAAGCAGTACAGAAAGTTGCTTCAGAGATGTAGCTTACTTTTTTGTGTCGTCTAAAATAACGCAAAAGTAAAAATTAAATATAGGACATTTCAACTCGTTTTAAAAATCTTTAAATTGACAAGAAATCCAGAAATTGTGTACTTTCTGAGCAAAATGAAAAAAAAATACAATTATCCAAAACGGTGTTTTGGTTTAAAAAATAATACTATAAAGAATGTAGATAATAATAACTTACTCATTTATAGTGTTTACCAAACACCGCAAAACCTCCTCTCTAATTTTAGCGTTTTTATGCGTAAATCCAGGTGTAAGCTTTTCAAAAAGTATTTGAGGTGTAATCACATTCCTTTCGAGAAGTTTAAGAAGAAGCAACTGTGCCTTTTCTCTGACTGTATCTTTAGCGTCTCCTAAACGATCTATTATGGCGGGTAACACAGTCTGAAGGTACGGTCGGAAGTCATGACCAAGTCTGTCTATAAGAAAAGTAAGAACTTCTATTCCAAGACTGGCAACCTGTAATAAAAAAATATAATCAATAAAAATCACTTAATTTAAATAAATGTATAAAAACGATTCAAATAAAAACTGATATCCTATCGGGTATCATAAAAAATTAAATAATACTTTAAATACATTTTCTGTTTTAGCAGGAGCAATTTTTTGATCCAGCAAATAATACTGTTATTACATTTTCTGTTTTTTTTTTCTAATATACAAAAGGACCCCGCACAATCCTTATGGAAAATGGGTTTTGATATTTTTTTTAAACTTATGTTCTTAATGGACAAAAAACCCGATAACCCCTTCAACTCTCCCAAAGATCGGCGGAATGCCTTTGACTGATTATTGATCAATTGAGTTACGGAAGTATTTAATACAGTAGTCGAACCTACACAGTCACTCTTCTCCCGCCAATCAAAGCCTGCCATGCGACTTTCCTCTGTTTACAGGTTCTAAAACTGTTTGATCGTGAATTTCTAAATGATCATTACCAAACACCTTTTAACTCCAACAATCATTAAACCCCTTCTCCACCCCATGCCAAAACCTGCCATATGATCATGAATTTTATCCAAAGCCCCCTCCCCTCACCACACGCTATACCAAAGCCTGTCATGCGACCTTTTTATGATCAAAGGTTGCGAAACCGTGTGATTGTAAATTCCATCTCATATGCGTGTGTGTCCATTTAGTGGAAAGTACAGCGTAGGGTGGGGGTGAGCGGTTCAATTGTTGGGGTCGAAGGGTACTGAGTTGTGATACTTTAGGTGGCTGTGTTGCGAAATTCAGGATCGAACATTTTTACAACCAGTAAACAAGAAACAACTATATGGCAGACTTTGGTCGGTGGTGGGGAATGGGAATAGTTGAATGTTTGGGGGATATCAGGCTTAAGTCTAGGGTCTGTGCGAGTGATTATGGGTTCGACTACCTATTTCGGTAAGGCCATTAACCAATTATCAGTTAAATTGATCTTCCTTACCTTTGGGGTGATTTTGAGGGGGTTGGAGGGGTTATCGGGTTTCGTGCCCTATAAAACTATTGATCAGCCTGTTGAGAACTACTAATCTGCAACATTTCTAAAAAACTGGCCGAAACCCATTTTCCATAAGATTGTGCAGGGTCCTTGTAAAATTAGTAAAGCTTACTTTGTGTAAAACACATAGTTTGTGTTATTTAATTTTTCCTAAAGTATAAGTAAACTGGGTTATCAAAAAGTACCGAAAACTTTTGGTTATAAGATTTTAACCACATCTTCTAATTTGTTTTGGCCTTTGTCAAGTCACCATGTGTTGTAAAAGCTACAGAGCTTTTTCGGGAAATTACTTTTGGATGCGCGGAAAATCGTGTTTTTACTCGCGCCTGCTATGGTCAAAGAACATACTTAATAAGGACCAAAAAAAGGACCTCAAAAATCGGTTATGCCTACTTCGTCATTTTTCAATGTGCTCGTGAAAAGAATTTCTTGACTTTTTGTTACTGTTTGGGTGATTTTTTCTTTCCTGCCTTAGAGCCAAACTATGGAATTATGATTCATTAAATTAAAGAAGCAACTATATCTTTTTTATTGGTAACTTCTAATAGCACATTGTTTTGTTCTATAAGCCTTAAGCACAAATACGATTGTTTTTAGGACATAGGAAATCTACACCAAATCAATGACCATATAAAAGATTTTTGGACAGTAAAAAAACACCTTTAGAAATGACGTGTCAAAAATATATAGTGCCAATTGAAAATATTTTTCAGGGAAACTTTAAACATTTAACCTACCAAATATAGTTTTACACAACCTATCTGGTGAATGATGAATGAGTGAATGAATGATTAGACACAAAATTGGAGGCAATTGTAGAGCTATAGATGTGTGCCTTTGATTGCACCCACATCTTACCCGTTACCAGCGCCCAAACTAAAACAGGTAATAAAACGGAATATAATCAGAAGTTTTGGTTAGTTTTGGATAATATAATATTTTGGAAAATATAACCAGAACTAACAGAAAAAATAACAAATTTATAAAATAATAACACCTTATGTATTATAAAGGGTGATTCAGAACTTATTCTTTAAAAATTAAGATTATATTGGCCATGAGTAACTTAGTCGATATAAAAGAAAATAAATTTAAAAATATTTTCAAAAGGGATATAACACCAAAGAGGGTTTATCGATAAAAGATAGTTGCGCCGTACTGCCGATTACATAATATTACAAAATGGCGCATGTTTATACCAAATTAGAGTTAATGGACATTATGTGACTAATAGGGTCCTTGCACATTTTTTTTTAATGATGTCGTTTGCACTATTATAGACCGTTCTTCAAAACCTACTACTTCGTTTTTTCTTTAATTCGCTTTTTTGCCGATATTTCGATTTAATAACTTCGAAATTCAAAGGTCCCGCGAAAACGCTTTCTGTTAGGTTACTTATAAATGACGTCATTTATAGGTAAATGTCTGCGTTGCCAAATAGCCTAGTAGTACAATTTTTGGCATTGGTACAATGACACAGTGGAGATGTACACTAGATGTACGCATGATACTATTACTAGAAGATAAAACCACTTGGCGATTTAATTTCGTACGACGTTGCGCATGACGTCACTCGACGACAACAATTCTGCTTGTCGGTTGGGAAAGCAGTGTTTTAAAGCCTTTTTTTTAACGTTTATTGTATTTTGGCATTATATGACGTTTAAAAAATAAATAAATCATGCGCTTAATCCATCTAACATCTAAACAGAAATCGGAATGCCATATTAAAACTCGCCGTTTCTGGGGAAATAGTCGTCGAGTGACGTCAGGCGTGCGAGAGAGATAGGCTTATCTCATGCGCGTGGGTTTATCTTTTAGAGTAATAGTATCATGAGATGTACGCATTGAACTGGGCGGTTTTATAACCTCGCTTTTGCAATAT
The DNA here is from genome assembly GCA_019359885.1 of Listronotus oregonensis. NCBI lineage: Eukaryota > Metazoa > Arthropoda > Insecta > Coleoptera > Curculionidae > Listronotus > Listronotus oregonensis. The sequence goes on from JAHBCN010000149.1 coordinate 180,946, forward strand.
TTGTTTTCATTTTATCGTTGCTCTTGTTCTGGGGATTTGTATTGGATTTTTACGGTTGTGTCTCAAAATGAGTAAAGTTTACCGTTGGTGTATAATTACTCATTGAAAAAATACGTCTATTAATATGCCTGGAAAGACTTTTGTTCAAGTTCCATCTGATAAGGCTTTAAGGAATCTATGGCTTCAAGCAGGGGGACGTGATCCTGAAAGGTTATCTTCAACATCAGTTTGTTTGTTTGTGAAGATCACTTTGATGTAAGTATTCTTTATCAGTTTTATGACAGTAATACGAGCAGAGATTTTTACACGAGTTCATTTCTCATCTTACAAATCAAATAGGTATTTCAAGTTTTTTGTCAAACAGTACAATTAAGTTGGAGATTTGGCAAATTATTACCTAGTGATGACGCTATCCAATCAGAATCGTTTTAGAAAATTTGAATTTTTAGTACTTTTATTTTGAAATATCTCAGAAGTTACTTTATTTATCAGTATACTAATTTACACACGCAATTTTAGACCCATATTTAATCGAACTACATAGAAATTATAAACATTTATTTTGCGTGCAAGGACCCTATTTCCGTCAAGTATAAATTTACTTTTATTTAAGTTTTTTAATGGAATGTACAGCACTAAGACAGACACAATTCAAGAGTTGCAATATCGCCTAAACAATAATGTTAAAATACTACAATATTCAGAATGTCCCATTAAATAGGACTGCAATACATTCTTTGACGTTGGACAAATTATATTTCTATTTTTAACGGGTCGCTAAAATTGATAATTTTAACGATCAATCAACCTTGTTATATATTTTTCAATTGAGTTCAGAAAGTTTAAAATGTACTTTAAAAAACATCAAACATTAACGAAGCTGGTTATTTTGAATACAAATTTTTGAATAACATTTATCAATTAATTGCTACGCTAAAAATAATTCTTCTTTACTTCAAAAATAAACTACTTAATAAAAGTGCCCTTGTTTGGCCTACTAAATTTAATATAAAACATTTAAACTGTTTGGCAAGTTAACATTATAAAAGTTTTAAATCCCTCAGCGCTTTATTAAAGTCCAAGATCATTACTGTGAAATTCAAAGATCACTTTTTTAAATTCTAATAATATTGTACAATTATATTAAATACCTTGTTATCTACTATTACAATTAACATTTAAACTAATTTTGGAGAGCATATATAAAAAACTTATATTTAGTTTACAGCAAAGAAGTGACTTAAAAACTTACAAAGACGTTAACAAATAGTAAATACAGCACTGTTTGTAGGAAGTTACTAAGACGTTTTGTTTTATTTTGTGAGGACCAACCCAGTTAGATATAAATACATATTAATAGTCTATTGTAATAAAAAACATAATTTAATAACACATTGTTTACAGTAGTTTCGCCCACTAATTTTATTACCTGTATGCTAATAGGATAAAAAAAGTAACAGAGTGGAGGAAATACGTATCGGAAGAATTTATAAAAATATTTTACAATTACCATATTATTAAAAACTGAAAACATAAAAAAGTTTTCAAGAAAATTAATTTCTAATCGTCTAATGTTGTTAACAAGAAAAAAAAATAGAAGTTTATGCAGGGCGTTATATTCGAGTTATTGCTTTGCAGCGTTTTGGCATTGTCTCCTATGGCACGATGCAACCTTAGAAAAATGTTTATGGAATCACGGAAGACAATGTCCCAGCAATTCGCCAATAACAGGCTCGACATTCCTGTGTTAGACTTGTGCTGAATATTGAAGCGTTTCAAGGCAGTAAATTTTGTCACGAGAAATTCATCAATTTTTTGATAATGACGCCAAAAAACGGAAGATATTGTTCCTCCTACTCGTAACAAGATCTACCGCATTCAGAGGCTTCAATATTTAGCACGTGTTGTCCTAAAGCAGGAGACAATTTCGACATTATTAAAGGCAAATCGTTGGGGCATTGTCACTGTGATTCGGGATACATTTTTCTAAGGCTGCGTCGTGCAATCGAACACGATGCCAATACGTTGCCTGGCAAGCCCAATATTGTAATTTTATGAGAAACCTAAAAGAGAGAAAAATCTATCAATTTAGTACCTTACCATAGGTTATCGTAAAAAAATATGAAACTCAATTATACGTAGTTTTAGTAGCTTCACCATTAATTATTATTATATATATATATATATATATATATATATATATATATATATATATATATATATATATATATAAAATTACAAGTGATGTGATTGAAAAAGTATGAAAGCCTATGACAAACTAATTTATAAAACTATTAGAGAGCATTGATAGTTTTGCTAAAGATAGTTCCCTTCACTTTATCATTTATTTTCCAAGCTCGTCGCTAAATCTAATTTGGCAAACAATCATATGATAATACACGTCTTACTTTTACAGGGCCTGAATTATGTTTACCACTTAAAAAAAGTCTACATATTCTTAGGCACAGTAAATGAGTTCGGAATAAAGAATTATTTAACATTGTGGGTGCTACTTTCGGGTATGACCTTAAATGCTATAAATACACGACATTTATAGCCACAATAGCATCAAAAAACTTACATTTTTCTTTTAAGAAAGAAAGTAAAAAGGATGCATCAGAAGAACGCTCCGACAAGGGGGAAACAATGACGTAGTAACGTATAACCATTTTTCGCCAGGGCCCTTTTTTTCTCACTAAGTATGTACTGCGACCACTGCAAGTCCGGCTACACGTGTTGGTTAAAAATAAAAGCTTTAGGCATCAACGCTACGACATTAAAAACACTTTTGCAGCACTTCTGTATGGCAGAGTAATTCCCTTTGGTTCTCGGGAGTAAAAACACGTTTTTCCGCGCCTACAGAGATCAGTTTCCCAAAAAAGCAATGTAATTCTCAAAACGTGGTCACTTAAAAGTCAAAATAAAAGCCCTTACAATGGAGGCATCAATTTTTTGTGCTTGTTATTTTAAAAATTATCTGATGTATTTTAATATAAATAATATTAAACATGCAGTACTGTTTCTTGAGTATATGCTGAAAACTTGGGATAAGGGGTTTTCAACCCTTACAAATCGATCCCGCATATCCAAATTTCGGAATTCCAAAAAGACAAAAAAATTAAAACCTCTTTATGCATATTTTAAAACCACACTAAAAAATAACCTAAGTAAGTCACATGAAATTTTTTGGTATGGGCAATCTAAACGATCAGCTGTCCAATTTGACAGCTGTCATCCTGTTACGATTGTTTGTGATACCGATATCAAAACATATGATAAAACTTTATTCGCAATTACGTTATCAAGTGTGACAGCATTATTCCTGCAGGATAAATAAATAGGGTTGAAATAAATACATTAGATGGCATCAATTGATTAACAGGACATTTCCGATTGCTTTTAAGCTATTTGGATTCACTCTAGGCTTGAAATATTTTATTTTTCTTTTAAATATAATATATATGAGTGTATATATATATATATATATATATATATATATATATATATATATATATATATATATATATATATATATATATATATACATAATATAAATTACAAGACTATGACTTTATCAATTTAAAAAGAACAAATTCAAAACTGGCCCAACGTGTCCGTTTGGTAAAAAAAATATGAAAACAACGAATTTCTTAAAAAACTAGGGTCATTAAATTTTAGGCTAAGACAAAACAGTTAATATAGACAAAAAAAACTGAAAATAAGCGAATAACATTTTTACATAAAGTAGGGTTTAGTAACAGGGGTAGGCTGTGTCTACTACTATTGAATGAATAGGGTATATGGCTGTTAAGTTATTTGACCTCATATCGTATTGGTTGGTTATTCTTATTTTTTTACCTAAATTTGGTGGTAAGCATTAACCAAGCAAAAAAAGGTAACTATCAAAACGAAATGAAATCACGAAATGGTGTTACTTTGTACGTTAATAATTTAAACCAATAAATTAATTAGAATATATCTTGTTTAAGTCATCTCAATAACTAAATAAAAAAACAGATAAGTAAAGTAATAAAAAAATTAAAAATTACCCTCGTAATGTATCTGCATAGGCGTGACGAATTACATAGGCCAACCTAATTGCAACTTAAGCTATGCTGCATGAGTTTGTCCTTGTTAATGTTATGAGTTATAATAATTTGCAGATATATTCATTTTAAAAAATGTGTAAATTAAGGTAGAGCTTATAGAGAACTTTTAGTATTACAAGTACCAAGCAGATTTTTTGATCTACTTAAAAAAATACCTTTTTGTGTAATGCTTTTCATTCCTTATCTAAAAGTGCTTAAAGTGCTTAGGTAAAGCAAATCAATGTTTTAAATTTTCCTTTATATATATATATATATATATATATATATATATATATATATATATATATATATATATATATATATTATATATATATATATATATATATATATATATATATATACAGTGAAAGCTCTCATAAGCGGACATCGACGGTTCCACCTTTTTGTCCGTTTACGGGAGCTGTCCGCTTATAAGAAATACCAAACAAAAAAATCAAAAATATATGTACAATTAAACGAAATGGGTAGTTTTATTTTTATTTATTTTTTATTAATATTTACTTGAAGAACAGAATATGTATGCACATCACATAGTTCAAAAACTTCATTTAATAATAACACAGAACGTACGGTTAAAACAAACGAAAAAAATATATGTACATACATATGTATGTACATACCCAATAACGTAATACAATATGTGTATGTACTTATAATTACATATTTTAAAGTTTTAACATACCAAAAAACCAAAAAGTTTTTGAAAAGATCTGAGATTTTTGCCCGTTTCATTTTTTTACACTTTTCTTGTAAAAAGCAATTTTGAAAATGGGATTTAATATTTTTTAAATATTCGAACCCAACAAAACCTTCTTTTGGAAACTTTTTTAGGTTTTTAACAACTTTTAGTGCGCCGTCATAGGAATTTATAGGACAAGAATCTTCTTTATCATCACTCTCTTGTACGAGTATAACTAAAATATTATCTTTTTCATCATCATTCTCTTTGTTTAACTAAAATGTCATCTTCCTTATTTTTGCTTTTATTTTTTTCATGTTCATTAAATTTTTCCGCAGGTACTAGTCTTCGATCCAAATTAATAAAGTCATTATCTTGGCTTTTAGATTGGCCAAGTTCATTAATCACATCTATTTTTTGGTTTACTGATAAAAAAGTGTTATTAGGCGCCATTATAATGTGACCTCCAACACTATTTATTACTATTATACACTAAAAGGGGGCCGGATGCCGATAAAATCAGGCGCTGTTCGTATGGGATTTATTAATTATTAATTAGTCCGGATTTGGAGCTTCGTGTCCGCTATTGAGAGCGTTTTGGGTATGTTGGGGATAATTGTATTGTCCGCGTCCGTTCAACAGAGCGTCCGCTAATAAGAATGTATTTTACATAGGAATTGATACCTTAAAATTTGGTTCCAGAACTATTGTCCGGTTATGAGAGCTGTCGCTCATAAGAGCATATATATATATATATATATATATATATATATATATTATATATATATATATATATATATATATATATATATATATATATATATATATATATTAATTATATTTAAATATATATATATATATATATATAAATTTTATAATTATATTATAATAATATATATATATATATTATATATATATTTTTATATATTTTATATATATATATATATATAAATATATTATATATATATAATATATATATATATATTATATAATATTATATATATATATATATATATATATATATATATATATATATATATATATATATATATATATATATATATATATATATATATATATATATATATATATATATATATAAGTGTGTCCCAAATTGGTGGGGAATGTATGGGGATCTTGGAAACCACGATAGATAGAAAATCGGTTAAATGGGGAAAGTTTTGGACAATTATGTTAGTAAGCTAATGCCGTTTACTACATGGTTTTATCTATTCAGGTTTTTGAAAAATTTTGAAAAAACCTAAAACATGCATTTTCGAAAATCGGCCATATTTTTTTTATAAGTGAAAATTTTTGAAATCTGTAAAAACTTCTTCAAAGCAACTTTTTTTGTAGAATATGATCGAGTAGTCAATTTTTATTTTCTACGTTTCGAGTTTTTAAAATTATCATCAACTTTATTTTTTCATATGACGCCATATTGGATTTTTACGCAGCCAAATAGTGCTTTTTATTCTGATTTCAACAATGTATAACATGTTATAATTTAAGAGTTTATAACCTCATTTATTTCAAAAAACAAATATTTTCTCAGTTGGCCTTGATTTCGGAGAACGTATTTTTTTTTTTAACAATAAAATATTAGTAATTGGCAAAATGGATAAGCTGAACTGATATTTTACAGAAATGGGTTCGCGAACATAGCTATAACGTTAATACCGTGTTACAACAAAATGTAGGTAATGGCTCCCACATGAAAAAGTAAAGTTGATGAATCATCATCAACTTTACTTTTTCATATAAGCGCCATATTGGATTTTCTCGCAGCCAAATAGTGCTTTTATTTTTATTTCACCAATGTATAACATGTTATAGTTTAGGAGTTTATAACCTCATCCGCTTCAAAAAACAAATATTTTCTCAGTTGGCCTTGATTCCGGCGAATGTCATCTAGCGTCATTATCAAGTTAGCTCGGGTACGTTATTAAAATTTTTTTTTAACTTTGTAAAATGGTTAATTATTTAAAGAAAAACTTGATATTTTGCAACGTTATTTTCAAAGCAATAGAAATGTTAATATAGCTGCGCAAACGTATTTCGACAATTTTCCTGAAAGGCAGCATCCTAAACTAACATACTTTCGAAAACTGGTTACAAATTTGCCTAAATTCGGAAGTTTTAAAAAACCACGACCTAAGAAGTACGTTGAGGAAAATCGACAACGAGATGCTACAGTTAACCAACATTTTAAAGAAAATCCAACATCTTCAGCCAGGGATGTTGATAAATTCCACATACCTAAGTCAACCATTTATTCATGAGGGTGTTAGGACCATTTAAAAAAATATCGTTAATATGTTGGGAAATATAGACAACATTTTGATTTTAGGTCGTTATTTTACATCTTCATTTTAGTAGGAATATTAGTTTAGCCCTTTTAATTGTTTGTTGTTTTTACTTGTTTCAATTAACTAGTTACGTGTAGTTTTGTTGTAACACGGTATTAACGTTATAGCTATGTTCGCAAACCCATTCCTGTAAAATATCTGTTCAGCTTATCTATTTTGCCAATTACTAATATTTTTTGTTTACAAAAAAAAAAAATGACGTTCACCGGCCAACTGAGAAAATATTTGTTTTTTGAAATAAATAAGGTTTTAAAATCATAAATTATAACATGTTATACATCGTTAAAATCAGAATAAAAAGCACTATTTGGCTGCGTAAAAATCCAATATGACGTCCATATGAAAAAATAAAGTTGATGATGATTCTAAAAACCCGAAACGTAGAAAATAAAAATTGACTACTCGGTCATATTCTACAAAAAAAATTGCTTTAAAGAAGTTTTTACAGATTTGAAAAATTTTCACTTATAAAAAAAATATGGCCGATTTTCGAAAATGCATGTTTTAGGTTTTTAAATTTCTCAAAAACCTAAATAGATAAAACCATGTAGTAAACGGCATTAGCTTACTAACATAATTGTCCAAAACTTTCCCATTTAACCGATTTTCTATCTATCGTGGTTTAAGATCCCCACATTCCCCACCAATTTGGGACACTGTATTATATATATATATATATATATATATATATATATATATATATATATATATATATATATATATATATATATATATATATATATATCTTATTTCTTCAACCATTTTATACATTATTTTTTATACAATTTTTCTCGGGTACAGGTTGACGAATAAATTAGAAAGGGAATTTTCAGCACGACGTTTTGCACATTATATTGAGATTTTTCAAGTTTTATTCTAAAATTAAAAAATTACAATTAAAAGGTTTTAAAACACTAGTGTTAGTGTTTTAAAACCAGTTCAGGATAGAAAAATACAAATTAAATCGGGGTATCAAACGACAGTATTGTGTTTTTTTTTTGCAAATCAGTTGGGCAGTGTGCTACATTATTTTACATAAGTATAAAAAGCATACTATAATTTATGAAAATATAAACATTTATAAAAATATAAACAATGCCAAATAGTTCTGATTAGCAAAAGTTTTTAATAAAAGTCGCAATTAAGATTAACTAATGAGCACGTGAAATAAGGAAAATCCAAATTAATGAATTTGTTCTTCTAGAACAGATCTAATAATTGATTTGGATAATTAAAAAACTACTGATCTTCAATACTTATATATGGAGGAAAATAAATGTTATATTAAGTATAATAATAATAAAATTGACACAGTTTTTGAGAAAATATTTTATTTAAAGAAGTTTTTAAAAAATAACTTCATTATTTGCTATAAAACACATTTTTTAGGGTAAGCAAATTCTTATATAATTATACAACTCGTTTTCCCAATAAATTATCCATAGTTTTTTTGTTGGTGTTGGTTTATTAGGCATTATTTATTACGAAACATATAAGGCAATTAATTTGTTTGTGTTTTCTTAAAGCATCCATTTTCTTAAATTTTACAGTTTTTAAGACTTTGCTCGAAATTAGCTAAAAATGTAACCTATTCCGCAAACGTCAAAACACTTCTCGCGCAATATAATATTTATTTTAAATAAATACCTTGCATATTTTTTAATCGCACATCCATAAATAAAATGGGCATAATAATAAATGTACTATATACATTTAAATATATTAAATAAACTCCTGGAATTGAAAATATGCAATTAAGAAATGGTTTGTTGGCTTAACTTAATTACTAAATTATTTTGTCTCGCAGATTTTGCTTGAAATTGTGCCATTGTCAAGTAAAAAAAATTAAATAAATGTCTGCAATTGAAATAGCAACCAATACAAATACAAAATAAAATATGTAGACATCTAAAAATTATCCAACTATAAATAGGTTAAAAGATGTGTATGTACCATTTTATCTTCATGTTATTTGTAAAATAAATGTCTGGTTTCTTGCTGTAAAGTAACCCGATTTTATTTTAAAAATTTTGCATTCGCAGTTACACCAACCCAGTTTTAATAATTATAATAAATTAAAGCCTTTTTTACGTGACACAATTTTACCAAAATTATAAGTATTGTGTAGGATGTTATGTCTCGACCATAAAAATTGAGTAACAGTTTCGCCTACCATTTTGCAAACCGGTATTTATTGTAAACAAAGAACTAGAAATAACACAATTTCCATTTTATCAATCCAATATCGCAAAAATAGTTTAAGTCTACAAAATAAACTAAAAATGTGTTCTAAAAATGTACTTTTTAATTTTGATGGTGACCACTTAAAAACCCAAAAAATTATATAATAACTACAATATATTTATATATGTTCTATATGTATAGTTTAGCGAATTCATGTTTTAAAAAGTCAAAAAAAAAACACAAAATATATATTTTTTTCTAAACAAAGCTTGTTTCTTGTGAAGGCGGCTTTCTAGGTAAAAAAATATAAATACCAAGCTTACTTATATTCTAACGAACTACTTAGAAATCTCGGTTGTTCTTGAGTTTTTACGAGATTTATCTCAAAATAAGTAATCGTATTGTACAGATAAACCAATTGCGCTGCATAATAAAAGTGGTAGTCAAGAAGAAAGTTATTTAAAGACCACTATTAAAGCTAAAGTTTAAAATAAATCTCCTGGAAATAGTTATTTAAGCAGCTTGTGCTAAAAGTACAAGTTAGTGGACAAGACATTAGATTATTCACCTACTCGTTGTATATAATGCATGCACTATATTTACCAGTGAATTTAAATAAAGAGAAAACTTCCAAAAATTTTCTTTGGTAACGGAAATACGTAAAAACATTACTTTTAATTCTAGCAAAAAAACTGTCTATAACAGGCACGTGGTTTGTAGGAAAACAATTATCAACATTTCCACAAAAAATTACAATGACTGGTACTTTCGTCGCATAGCTAGCCATTGGTTTAGCTAAAACCGAAGCGAGGTAATTTGCACACTTAAGATAAAAAACGATTCCAGATTTTACAGACTCTAGAACCTTCCAGGACCACGATTATTTTTTTTTTCATCTGAAAGTAAAGCGCATCTTAGTTCTCAAAAGTTCAATTTTCCATGATCATAATGGATTTCACTTTCCTTATGATGTGGTGAAGATTTAACATACACTTTTTCTTATACACTAAGCAAAAAAGCGGCGGTAAAAGCCTGAACCCATGAATAGCACATCTTCAGCACTACGCAAACGCAAAATGTCCGTTTTATTTTCTGTAAGAAAATAAATTCCTCCACTACAATGAGTAAGAGTACATCGTAAAAATCAAATCCGATTAGACAAAACCATGATACCTAATACTTCTGCTCTTCGTCCTGGAATTTATCGGATACAGATAATTCAGTTTTAGATTCTTTTAAATTGAACAAAGAAAAGAATATACAGTGACAAAGAGCACAAACAAATAAAAAGGATACTTCTAACCTTACTTGTGTTTCATATTGTGTTAGTTTTTAATAAAATGAAAAATCGAAAAAAGGTTGCAGTTACCGTAATAGCATTTTTATACTTATTAATCAACCAAATTTTTCAAAATACGAGTATAAAGTTACTTCGGCAATTTGATTAGCTGTTTTTTTTTATTTTCATTTTTAAAATTCTTTCCAAAACATGTAAATATCGTACAAAAAGAACCTACGATCGCAATGAACTGGTTTCAAATCGACTAAAATACAAGATCGATTTTTGGCGTATATTTCAATGTTTTACTCAATCCGAAACGTGTATATGGCATTTTTTTGACAGTTTAATCTGTTTCGTTAGATCGGATTCAGTGTAACGATGCACCCTTACTTCCTTACTATTATATCTGCCTATGCTGTAAAAAGCCTGTAATAATGAAAAACATCTTTAAAGCAATATACAGTGTACCAAACTTGGATCTAGAAAATCAGATAGAGCGGTTTGTGTTAATAAAATCATTATACAATTTCGCTGGTAATATAATCAATCGCGAGGTGGCTAAACCCTTTTGGTTTTTAAAGTAAAGTGAAAACGTGTTTTTAAAAATATGCTATCATTTTTTTACGTCTCAAAATTGTTAAACCCGTAAAAATATTTTCTAGCAAACTTTTTCTAAAGAAACTAACGGCAAAGTGGGTTTTAAAAGCAATGTTTTGGTTTCGTTAAACCATCAAGAGATTTTTTTTTGTAAACGACATATTAATTTTTTATGATTAGAAAGAAATCAATTATTGAATTTATCCTTTTCTTTAAAAATGTTTAGGTTTACGAAAGCCTGTGGTAAAAAAATGTTTTACAATCTTTTGCGTAAAATTAAAAACATATTTCTAAAACGGTTTTAAAAATAGGATGAAAATATTAATTTTTAGCATATGAGAGTTTAAAAATAAATCATTTGCCTTGAACTTCTCTTGTTAAAATGATTTCAGAAATATTGTTCACCTAAATACAAGCCCAAACTAATGAAATACCCTGAGAATGGGAGATTTTCTTTTTGGTATAGAAGAGCTTCATTTGCAGTAATTAAGTATTTAGTATAACCTTTACAACGGAAAAAGAAATTTACGTATTTTAGCCATTAATATTATGTCAAATCAATGTGGTTTAATATCAAAAGAACAAAAATAAAAAATATAATAAATTTATAAAACAATAAATATATGGTATACAAGACTTTATTAAAACAATAAACAAACTTATTTTGCTTTACATATTAACAAATAAAGATATCTTATTCACCGCACGCTTTCAGAAAAAAATGCTACTGGTTTTTTAGTAATAATTTAGGCATGTCTGCTTTTTAAATTAAGAACAAAAAAATCAGTGCACAATAATTTTTAAAAACGCCCTATATTAGGTTTTGCATTAAAAACAAATTTATATCAAAATTGTTTAATCAAATGTTTTATACTTTATTTTTAAGGCACTTAAGAAAACGAATTTTATTACCTACTGTAACAAATAAATACGTAAACAAATATTAAACAACCAATAAAATTAGTTAGTGATTGAAATAAGGGTGTTACGATTTCACATTGGCATTTTATAATATTTTTTTAATAACTGTTTTACAGAAAAAAAATATAGGACAAAATATAAAATCGTCTCTGATGCATTTTTTTCATAGAAATACTAATAAAACTAAACTGACAGAAACTGAAAAGTCCTCCAGTTGACACAACTGCAAGACAAATGCAGATATACATACATACAGAAACCACATATTTTATGTTTATTTCTATATAAATCCTTACCTTAAAACGAAGCTTTTCAAGCAAACTTATTTTTATTATTATTGATATGTACACAACGTGTAAACTATAAATTTATATTTTATACGAAATAATTTAAATGTATGTAAAGCCGATGCAATGTCAACGAGGCAAACCTAATGTAAGGAAAGATTCTTCAACAGGTAACTAAAAATATAAATTCTATTTGCATTTAGAAGACAGCTAAAATTAAAAATAAGGTGCATTTATCCCGTTGCGTTGCTATGAAACCAGCCAAAACAACGTAAGAAAGCTATTAAATTCTTTGAATACGACATACAGAATCCTAGCCCAATCAAATTGTCATTCAAAATAAAGGCCAAGGAAGCATGAAATAGGCTATTTAGTTTTATTGTTTTAATTGGTCTATAAGGGTGGTAATAACAGTAATCTGTGGTTTCCCACCCAAAGTTTTGATGGGAAAACTTTTGACAGCCCAAAAACCACGAATTTTTTGGACTTTTTCAGTTTTTTTGATATATCTCGGAAACTAATAGTCCTATTGATTTTTTTATTCTGTAATTTTTAAAAGAGCAATAAATTTCCTACAGTTTTCATAAACTAACGTCTAACTCTAACGGCAAGCGAGCTACAGCCCGTCAAAAATTGTCTTTTTTTGCCAACATTGCAAAAAATCGTCAAATGCTCCTCAATTCCTTCATATTTCTTTATAACTCGACCAAAGTATTATAAGAATCATAATATTAATTATGGTTGAAAATGGTCGACTGAAAAATGAAATTTTTAGAGCGGAGGAGTAAAGGAGGAAGGGGCGTAGGAAGGAGGGAGGGGTGACGTACAGTGTTACAATCTTGTGGTATGACGAGTCATAACTCTGATTACACCAAATGCAATTTAAAAACAAAAATAAATTGTTAACTACAGCTTATACTTTCTAAGCGCTTTTTAAAGTTTTGGTGCCACGACTGGGGTATACAGTGTGTCCCTAAAATAACCTATAAATTCATTCAAAATTCTGGCGTTTTTTTCTTGAAAAAACACTTGGATCTGTCGATTTTTTATTTTGGTTGGAGTTTTGGCATTATAACAGAGCTTAGAGTTTTTAAAATTGAAAAATAAAACATATTAATAAGTAAATAAATTTTAATATAAAACTACTTAACATAAAAACCAATCCTTAAAATTAGCAATAGCTTGCAAAACAAAATAAATAATCAAAAATTAATCATAAATAAAATTTTAGGCTAATTATTCTGAATCAGAAGTACTTGATACTTTAATTAAATTTAAGTTACGAAAAATCCAAAAAATAGGGGAATCCACAGGGTTTTTAATAAACACAAACTTTTCTAACTGAAAATCAAATTTGGAAGAGTTTTCCTTAGATTTAAATTTTCTGAGGCTAGCTAAATGGGTATCGGATGGTAACAAAAGCGTTCCAATTATATCCCTATTCGCAGATATTCTAACGACTTACGACCATTATTTAATCAAATTTGTCTTGCTTCCAAAGCATCCTTCGAAAGCTGACCAACTGGTTAGTCAAAAAATTCATATCACCCCCGTAAACTAATACATTATAAACTGTACTGGGCATATAGTACCAATTATACAATTATAAATATAATGTTCTTCTCTGATCGAATAAAAATTTAAAATCATTTGTATTAATTTTATAGCCAGATGCTATGATTTTTAAAAGTAAACAAACATTTTCAATTAATTTACAATTTACTCCTGTGACTTCTGCACTTATTTGTGGGTTATGGGAAAAACGCCTAACAGTATTTCCATCATTTGTGGGGCCATACCCAGGCTTAGGTTTATCAATTATTAGACCCATTCTAGATTAAACTTAGGATTTTTTGTTGTTTTCAAATATTTTTTTATTTTCTTCGCCTTCGACTTGCCAACTTTTAATTTGTAATCGATATATAAAATATATAAAAAAAACGTATTCAACAGAGAAACTTGATAAACCAATATATTTGAAACACTATATTTAAAACACTTCCATCAAACATGTTAAATAGCATTTCGTATGAGATTTTTACAGAATTACCTTCACAGATAAGCTCATAAGTTTTAATGCGTTTATTGATGTGTTGATAATATGTTCCCGATTTCGAACTAATAATAAATATACTAATAAAATAATTCATAAATACAAACTTCATTGGCTTTTTTAAGTTAATCATTTTTAACCCTAATCAATTTTATGATTCTTATAATACTTTGGACGAGTTATAAAGAAATATAAAGGAGATAATAGGACGATTTGGCGTTTTTTTGCAATGTTGGCAAAAGTAGACAATTTTTGAGGGGCTGTAGCTCGCTTGCTGTTAGAGTTAGACGGGACTTTAATAAATAAAAATTGTAGGAAATTTAATGCTCTTTAAAAAAGTACAGAATAAAAAAATCGATAGGACTATTAGTTTCCGAGATATATCGAAAAAACTGAAAAAAGTCCAAAAAATTCGTGGTTTTTGGGTTGTCAAAAGTTCTCCCATCAAAAATTTTGGTGGGAAACCACAGATTACTGTTATTAGCACCCTTATAGACCAATTAAAACAATAAAACTAACTAGCCTATTTCATGCTTGCTACAATGTACTATTTGATTGGGCTATTCTTCATATGTAGAAAATAGTTCTATAAGCTTTAATAGAAATAATAAAGCTTTGTTCTTGGCCGCAATTTTTTAAATTATTTGTGTATAGTTTATCCACTGATTATTAAGTATTCATATATACAGGGTATTAAAAAAAGTCTCACTAAAGACTTAAGCTAATGTAAATTGGGACAAAATATTGCTGTGCAAAAATGATAGATGCTGATAAAGATGCCCAAGATAAGAGACAATACAACATGTAATTGAATCTCAGGCATTTAGCCAGATAGAAAATAAAGGTAGGCATGACTCAGCAGGCAAAATACTAAGCAGAACTAACAAGGCAATTCAACGTTCTTTAGAAAGATCAGGTTCCTTTCCTAATACAATGTGTAGCTTGTCCGTGAATATAACTCCAAGCTCTACTATGACACTAGTCCGCTGACTGAGCAACAGATAAAACATAATCGATGAGACTTAAAACAAATTAATACACTCCAATCGGGGCCGTCTCAAATTATGCACCGTATACCCGCTACCCAAACATCTTGTTAGAAACCTATTAGATTTGATAAAGGAAAGCGGATTTCTACAAGAAAGGGAAGCACAATAAGCCAATAGGCTGCACTGCAATTATGGGCACGCGACCAACCCCCCTTAAACCAACCAACCAAGCCGCTACCTGGCCATTTTACCACGAATTGCGCACTGTACCCAAACCCATCCAAATTTAGGATACACAAATTGCGCACCATCATCTCTTTATACTAATTACCGATATTAAACATTGGTGGTGCTTTGGTATATAAAAGAAAACAAAAATAAAACCTTACAACTGTTTATTTAAAACTTCGAGCATATACCAACTAAAGGCAGCCTTGCGTCTCGGCCGTGTGAATAATTGTGTGAGAGAGAAAGAAGAATAGCAGTAAAACCTTTTTCTCTCGCTCCACGTGCCCGATGAATCGGCGGTAAGGGGTATGTACGCTGCTTTGCTTCCTAATAGGTGGGCGCGGTACATACCCATCCCCGCCGACCAATCAGGCACGTGGAGGAAGAGAAAAAGGGTTAACTTTTATTCTTCTTTCTTTCTCGCATACTTATTCACACGGCCAAGAGGCAAGGCTGCCTCTAGTAGTTATATGCTCAACGTTTATAATAAAAATATTTTAGGTTTCATTTTTGTTTTCTTTTATATACTAAAGCATCACCAACTTCTAATATTGGTAATTAGTATAAGGCGCTGGTGCGCAATTCTTGTATCGTAAATTTAAATGGTTTGGGCTACGTACGGTGCGCAATTTGTGGTAAAACGGTCAAGTAGCAGTGTGTTGTTCTGGTTAAATGAACTTTTTTTAAACATGACAAATCTACCTGGTAAGCTAAAATATAACTATTATTATTTTTTGATTTACAGAACGGATAAAAGGTTTACTCTAATTAAGTAGATACTATACCCAAAATTAAACTACTGGGCATTTCGTGTTATAATTTAGGTAACAAAACGAATCCTCAATAGGACAGCAATAAACTAGGAAATTCATGCAGGTTCTTTAATTGACGCGACGCCGACGTGGCAATACTGAACAGCAAGCTTTGTGAAAAGCACAGCGAAAAAACTGTAATAGAGATCTAAAAGCTTAAATAAAAATAACGTTAAAGGATGCAGATAATTCTGCCATCTAGAAGAGCTGTCTGTGCCAAAAAAAAACTTATTGTTAGTAAAAACATAAAACGACTGGACCATAATAAAAACCATGTAGAAATCAACTTGACAACGACACTCCAACGTGTCTGAAAGTTTATGGGAGACGCGGCATTTCAGAGTGAAATAACTTATTTCTCTTAGAGAAAGTAATAAAATCAATAATAACAAATGCCTTTAAAAAAACGCGTACAAAAGCAAAATTTAGCTATTTCTAGCTTAGTCTAAACAAAAAAATGCTGTATTCTAATTAGTTTTTTTGTAAGTAAATACGTGTACATAGTTCAGTCTAAACAAATTATCACTTCAGCCTACCCATGCTTCCAATAACAAATGGATTATATACTGAAAATTACAATCTTTTTTAATGAAAAATGTACAGTGGTATTTATTAAGACAAAACACAAATTTAAGATTTTCAATAATGCAAGCAAGTTTATTTAACCTATATTTTTGGAACATGTATAAATATTTCTGCATTTCGTGAACGTTTAAAAAATCATAAATCACCATAATCATTTGAAGCCTAAAACAGAACATTTCTGCTAACCAGTATACGATCATATTTATATTTTTAAAGTAAGCCAGACTATACCTAAGAAACATGAATACTTGTTCTTTGTACAAATCCCTAATAAACCACTATTCTGTAATTTTTTTGTTCACTTGAAAGCACAGAAGTTAACTTTTCGATGACCAAAACGAAATTCACTTCCTTTATGATATCGATATTTAACCTTTGCAACAACTGAAATAACTTTTAATAATGTAAGCAGGATAGTTCTGAGGTCATCTTTTAAAATAATTTAAAATTGTAAAAATTATCTGTACTTACTAATTTTATTTAGCCTTCAATACGCTTAAGGCAGTACACTCGTAATACAACTTTGCTTAAGAGTAAAATAAAATTAAAATATAGGGTTAGTAAAGTGTATTTTATCTAATTAAATTTATTGTTTAGACATTACAAAATCCTTGGTCCCGTTGTCAACTCTAGTTATATTTTAAACATTTTTAAAATCTATCATTTTAGTTTATACCTTTTTATAAATTTATATATATATATATATATATATATATATATATATATATATATATATATATATATATATATATATATATATATATATATATATATATATATATATATATATATATATATTGTGTGTGTGTGTCTACCAGCAACGTTAGGGTAATTAAAACCAACCAACTGTACTTTTTCTTACTGGCGCTTAATGCATGCTTTTAGAATAAATTCTGGGTAAATAAAGCAACTCCAAATATGTAACTTTCATTTCAAAGAACAAAAGTACGTTAAAAAGTCGTGGCAATGTGAAATTTATTTTAAACTATTTCTTTAAATAAAGCTAGAAAAAAATAAAAACGATTTGCCAAAATTCCTGTCATTCTCAGATATCTCCGAAAATACTGAGATTTTTAAAACTTTCTGAACAGCATATGAACTGCTGCAAACAATTAAGGGAGTAAGAAAAAATGGTGAATTTTTTAGTAATTTTTGGAGGGCTATATTTCTGTGAAAAATGGTCGTATTAAGATCGCAAAAATAGCATCTTGAAGCTTAAAGATTCTAGTTTTCAGATCTTTTGACCAAAAATGTTTAAGAGCGACAGTTATCGAGTATTTCGAAAAAAAGATTGTAAATTTTTTGTGTTTTCTTTTGGGTCCACGGGCTTGGAAAATTTTTTAACAATAAAATCATGGTATAGACTCGATAGCCTGTTCATTCAGTTTTAATTTTTCTTTTTTTATTTTTTTTCTACGATGATTGGTTCCGGAGATATCCGACTTTAAATGCAAAAGGATCCTTTTGACTTTAACCATCGATATTTCAGCAACCAATCGTCGGACAGAAAATTGAAGGACATTTCCCAAATCGGTAATAAATTTCCTAGAAAGTTAGCTTGAAGCCGTTCATTTTTGTTATCCTCAATTTTAACCTAAAAAATTAAAAAAAAAACTTTCTTCCTTGTTTCCAAAAATCATTTTTATACCCCAATGCATCCCCAACAACCCTGCGAATCGGCAGATCTAACGATGGAGTGGTTTTTCTAAACCATTTAATTAAAATTTTAGAAAAAATTAAAGGAAGAAAATGTACATTTCTGGGTACCCTGTAACCCTCGTAAAAATAAAAAAATGATTTTTTTTCTCAATTTTCTTACAATTGGTTATCTTTTATCCATTGAATTTGGAAAATAAAAAAAAATGGTTTTTGAAAAAAAAATTAAGGACACCGCAATTTTCTTATGGAAAATGGGTTTCGGTCAATTCTTTTCAAACTTTGGATAGTTCTCAACACGCTGATTAAAAGTCTCACGGGCATAAAACCCGAAAACCCTCCAATCCCTCCAAAATCACCCTAAAATTTTACCAGGGATTTTGGGAGGGTTGCAGAGGTTTTCGGATTTTATGCCCGTGAAGACTTTTAATCAGCGTGTTGTCATTGTGCAAAGTTTAAAAATAATTGACCAAAACCCATTTTCCATAAGAAAATTGCGGCGTCCTTAATTTTTTTTTATTATTTTTTTTTATTTCCAAATTCAATGGATAAAAGATGTCCAATTGTAAGAAAATTAAAAAAACACTTAATTTTTAATTTTACGAGGGTTACAGGGCACCCAGAAATGTAAATTTTGCTCCTTTATTTTTTTCTGAAATTTTATTTAATCAAGCGGTTTAGAAAAACCACTCGATCGTTTGATCTGCCGATTCGCAGGGTTGTTGGGGGTTCATTGGGGTATAAAAATTCGTGCAAACATTAGACTCCTCAATATTCGCTAAGATGCGGAGGATTTTTCGGAACAAGAATTATCGACGGATCCGAACATTTTTTCAAAAAATATCTTGTTTTTAATTTATTGATTTTATTTCACGTTCGAGATCCACAATGTATATCTCTATTAAATGGCTTTTTCTTTTTTAACTATGTTCTGAAAACAGCGCCGCGCTAAAGCTTTTTGTTTTCTAGAAAGTGTATAATTTTGTCATTTTAATTAAGATAATTTAAGCAATGCTGAATTAAAAGAAGAACAATCTAGTTTTGCAAGTGGAAAGAAAGGTTAACATTGAAAAACTATTTTATAGTGTTTACACGGGAGGTGGGCTGGCTAATCATGTCACTGCATGTTTGTTCGTGATTGTTTATGTCATAATCATGGATTCCTTCTCGCTGTATTAAAATATTGTGTAACAAACAAGCGCATTTAATTATGATTTCTGCTACGGAAGGGTCTGTCTCTATTGCTTTCGTTAATATTCTCCACCTAGCCGTTAGAATACCAAATGCATTCTACACACCTTCTAGCTCTGCATAGCCTACGGTTGAAATTCTCATTTTCATCGGTAAGTTGCCTTCGAGGAATGGTCGTATTAGGAAATGTGTCAACGGGTATGCTTCATCTCCAATCAAATAGAACGGGAATTGAATGTCTGAATCAGGTAATGTTGTTGTCTTGGGTAAATTAAACTTTGCATTTTAACAAAGCATAGGTTTGTGAGGACTGAAAGATTCCTCCATCGCTTTGTTTTCCATATGCACCTACTTCTATGGTCAAAAATTTGTAGTTGGCGTCTGCCACAGCTTGTAAAACGATGGAAAAATATTGCTTATAATTGTAAAACATTGTTCCTGAATTCGCCGGACATTTAATTCGTACATGTTTGCCATCAATTGAGCCGACGCAATGAGGCAGATTCCATTTATTCCAATAGTTAGAAGCAGAACGACTTAAAATTTCTTCTGTTGGGACCGGCAAATATGTAGCAACATAAACTTGCCATATTGCTTTGCATGTTTCTTTAATTATCTTTGCCACAGTTGAAACGCCAAGACGAAAAGAAAATGCTAGGCTTCTATAAGAGGCACCGGTCGCCAGAAAACCTGGAAGAAGGATCAATCAGTCAGTGTGTTATTATCGCATAGTGTAGAATTATCTGTATTAATATGCGAGAATACCAAACTATATACCCTATATTCATGACTATTTAAACAAAAATTAATTATACAATATATTACAGAATTAGTGAAATAAATAAAAATCTTATTCTCTTTATTTCCTTTTTAGAAGAAGCTGCAAAAAAAAGATGGAAGTCTTTAAGAGATGTCTTTAGAAATGAGCTGAAGAAGTTACCGAAACCTAAATCAGGCGACGAAACTCCTTCAAAATTTACTTCAAAGTGGACTTACTTTCAAATTTTAGGCTTTCTTAAGGATCAAATGACTCCAAGACAGCTAACTGGTAACTTACCCACTGAAGATAAACCAAGCCAGGTAAACGAAGATGTATCCAACGATTATTTATTTCCTGATGACATCGACGAGGAGACATCTGTTACTCCGGATGAAAGAACTGAATTAGAACAACTATTATCTGATGACAACAACCAAACTAATGCAACTACTAGCTCAGATAAAAATTTAGTTCAAGAGCTCCCTAACTGTGGGCTTCCGCCAAAACGTCCTGCAAAAAGAGCAGCTAAAGAAAAGAAGACTTTGACATTGAAGAATTTTTGAAACTGGAGCAACAAAAATTGATGTTCTTAAAGCAAGTAATTCGGTTTTATCAACACAATCTCAGATTACTCAGGATGATGACTATCACTTCCTTATGAGTTTCCATACACCGCTAAAAAATGCGTTTTGAAACGAAGATGTGGTTTCGTCTCAAGATGCAGGAACTGCTTTACCAAGCCACAGTGAACGAACACCACGTTGAAAATATAAGTTTTGCAAATAATATGCCAACTCATCAGCCTCGAATTGCACAAACTTTTGTAGCAACACCATTGGCTTCACCCGCTTATTCCACAGAAACAACTACTAGTTCTTATACAATTCTTTCCTGAGCAAAGGGGCATATTTTATGCATTTATATTGGTATTTGTTTATTTATCTAAAATAACTGTAACTAATTTGTAATAAAATAATTAAATATATATACCTAAGCATTTTTTTCTTACCTTAACGTTACGGCAAGACGTTCTTTAACGTTGATTGGAACCCTCCAGTTTGTAGTCACTTTTCCACTAATGGTGTTATACCATTTTCAATAAATATGAATGTTTCCAAAGACATTCGGAAATATTCTCGAAATTTGTCAGGATATAGGGTTAATTCGGAAAACAAGTGAATGAAATTCTCCGTAGGTTAATCGATCACGATAAATTTCATGTACCCATTTCTTTTTTTACTTTTCATTTTTTTATAAACCTGTATCTTAAAAAAAGAGTTTTCTAATAATATTAATTCCATGGAAGCTGGAACTGACACAGGCAGATGTTCAAAAGTTAATACGCTTTGTTTATCGCGTTCTATTAAAACACAACCAAAATATAGGAAGTAATCGCAAAGCGTCGCATAGCATCGAATCTCATAGCATCCTTATCGCTTAATCGCGCCCTGTGTGCACGTACACTTACACAATTAGTAATGTATTTCTTCCTAAGTTAAACATTTCCTTAAAAATTAAAACATACCCCATGAAATTAACTGCCAATAGCCAATGAAAATATATATTTGGAGAATATATCAGAAAACATGGAACTATATAATAATAAAAACTACAAATAAAAATATTATTTATGTAAATACATATATCTAAGTAACTCAAAGTTAAAACTTGACAACTATTGTACTTCTATATATTTTAGAAAATGTACGCAAATTTAAAAAGATGCATCAAAATTGCATCAAAATATAACTATTTTTTAATTTGTTTTTTGCCAGAGGGCTGGAATATACGTTGGATTTACTAAAATAAGTAGTAAATTCTAAGACAACATAAAATTTTACACTTTTCGATTCAAAACTTTTTGCATCCCTTAAACTTAATCTTTAAACTAGTTTTACTCAAATCGTTTTTATTTAAATTACAACATGGTGCCTTATTTTAAATAAATTTTGATTAAAAAATAAAATAAAATAATACAGGTACTCAAGCAGCAACTATCTCATATATCAAAATTATGAAGGTGGTTAAATCCACCATACAACTTACTATTTAGAGGCAATTCAATTGTGATATAAATATTTAATACACTAAAATAGAGCTTACAGCAGTATTTAAGTCTAGGTTTTCGCATTTTAATCTTAAAATGGTTCTAGTGGTAAAAAGTGGTTAAGGTTTTTAAGTAGCGTTTAATTTATGGTGTTTAAAGGATGGGAAAGTAAAATTTATTTCCGTATTTGGCAAATTTGTTTTTTTAAAGGTAAACTATTTTAAGGTTTAAGCTATCCTAAAAATAAAAAAAAAATATCGGAATTCCAATCCAAATAAATTAGAGCTGTTTCTCAAGTCGTTTATACCTTTAAATATATATATTGCCTATGCGATAAATTTAATCTTTATTTTTTATGAAAATTAACACACATAGTACCTACCAAACGAATTCTATTCTACGTCTACTTTGAAGTAAACAAAAAAATGTTTCCTGTGTTAAATCAATAACCAGCCTTACGCTGCTGTATCATGCAATCTAAATATTTACAGCTAAAATTGTTTTCTTTTATAGCAAAATCTCAATTATGGTGTAAATAAAAAAATATTGGGCAAACACTGTACTTCCCGTTACGAGTTTTTATTTGATTGTCAGGGTCCAGTCCAGTGTCAAAGATATATGTCAAAATTCGCTTTTTTTTAAGAACACCTCCAAAATTCTTCTCAAGTGCATTCATAGAGTGGTCGAATATGCTGACCTGACACAGTAGTATATTTTTTTAACGCAATACGAGCTGCATCAGTTTCAAATAATACAGATGACTTACCCAAAACATCGAAAAATAACTGCTTTAGGTTTAAACAAGAAGATTATAATAATTATTAAGATTGTGTTAAATTATATTAAAAATAATAAAAAACCTTATAACCATTGATAATAGTGTTCAAAGTGTTCTTTAATGACAGGAGCTGAAGGAAGAAAAGAGAAGAGGAGTTACCTCACCAAAATCAACACCAGGGAAAACCAAATTGGAGGTGACAGAAAATGTAAATAATTCCCCAAGAATAGTTCATGGGTTTTTTATTTACAAAAAAAAAATCAACATTAGCCTTAATCCTAGGAGCTGCTAAAAATGTTCTACAGATACCAACAATGGACAGGACCAAATTAAAGGACGTTTTCCATTCATTTTCAATTAAAAAAAAATAAAGAAAATCTTTGTTAATTGAAAAGTGATATATGGTTATATGGAGGATAAATTACACAGGTCAATATTTGGTTTACGCGGCAACGTCGGAAGCGGTTA
Organism: Listronotus oregonensis; assembly: GCA_019359885.1. Taxonomy (NCBI): domain Eukaryota; kingdom Metazoa; phylum Arthropoda; class Insecta; order Coleoptera; family Curculionidae; genus Listronotus; species Listronotus oregonensis. The sequence continues at coordinate 204,941 of JAHBCN010000149.1, forward strand.
GGTGCTACTAGGGTTTTGGGGTCGCTGATTACGATAGGAGGGTCGGATAACCATCGGAGAAATCTGGAAAAATTCATGCATATGTTTTCAAGGTCGGTGAATCCGAATCCGGCGTTTATTTACATTTTGGATTTATCTATATGCACGAATTTTTCTAGATTTTTTCTCCACTTGACCTTCAAATGACCTTGAACCTGACCTTATAGTTAACTGACCTCGAAAACATACATACGAATTTTTCAGATTTTTCGAATCATATTTAACATTTTGATTCCAAAAACACTTCAAAATAACCTTGCATGACCCCTAGGATAAATGCAAATAAACGCCAGATTCGGATTTAGCGACCTCAAAGACATATGCATGAATTTTTCCAGTTTTCCAATGGTATTTTTCTTCACTTGACCTTCAACTGACCTTGAACCTAACGTGGTAGAGGTTAACCAACCCTCTCATAGTAATCAGCGACCCCAAAAACCCTAGTAGCACCTAGCCGCTTCCCGCATAGATCAAATGTTGACCTGTGTTATCTACGAAACATTGGACATAAGCGTTTCCAAATGAAAAAGTATTTATTACCTGGACAAAACCTGGATATTTGAACGATACACCGTAACTAAATCTTGGCAGAATAAAAATGTTTTGAGTCTTTAAGGAAGTATTAATAAACAAGGACAAGTGCAATAAGTACGTTATTGACGAAATTGCCAAACTTGTGATATAACTGTATTCCGTTCGCCACAATACCACTACGAGCTTAATCCCATAGAGTTTATTTGGGCTCAAGTAAAAAAAGCGAAGAGGCTAAAAACAATGTAACCTACAAATTGGCAGAAATTAAAAAAATATTTGCAAACGCAATATCTAACGTCACCCCGGAAAACTACAAATGTGTTGAACACATTATTAAAGCGAAAGATATAATGTGGACACTAGATATATAAATAGATAAAACGGTAGAACTTCACTTATACATATACAGGGTGCGGTAGCTAACTTCCTTTTTTGAAATGCGCGCCATTCAGTCGGTTGATGGCATAGCGGAGCGCTAGTGGTCTCGTTCGAGAGGCAGGGTTAAAAAGTTTTGTCCCAGCACAGCTCAGTCGCCATCATGCGTTTGAACAGTGAGGAGCGTGCGTTTGCCGTCTAGACCGACTTTTCGAGCGGATGTTCCGTTATCGCAACCCAGCACGACTTTCGGAATCGCTTTAATTTAACCCCGTTGGCCCCTGTTACGAACCTGAAATCAATTGTTATGTGGGTCACTACGTTTAGACAAACTGCAAGTGCGACAAAACGAAGAGCTGGAGTTCCTCGGCCTATTAGATCACCTGAGAACATCGAGGCAGTGAACGGCAGTGAGAGCTTCAATGTTGCGATCACCGCGGCGTTCTGCGCGCAAACATGCGTCTGCCCTTGAACTTTTCGATCGTTCTCTGAGGAGAATTTTCCATAAAGAGCCACATTTCCATCCATATAAGATGGTGATTGTGCACGAACTGTCAAAACGTGACTACAATTCTCGGACGAACACGTGTGAGGTTCTTCTGGATGTCGTTCCTGAGGAGGCTATTGTTTTTTTAGTGATGAGGGCATTTCCATTTTTGTGGGTCCGTGAAGAAACAAAACATGCGCTACTGTGCTGACACAAATCCTCGAGTATTGCATGAAAGACCTTTCCATTCACCTAAAGTTACAGTGGGTTGTGCAATTTCCTCAGCTGCAATTATTGGTCCCTGGTTTTTTGAGAAAAATGAAGTCGCAGTTTCAGTATTTGCCAAAAATAGTGAAAAAGCTTTATTGTTGGTGGCTTATAGCTTGAACATAGACATAAAATTGCATTAGTAACTTCTCGTAGGTTTCGTTAAGATTCTAAGAAATAATGACATTGACACATTTTTGAAAAAAAAATCAATTTTGAACGATAACAGGTATAGTTTTAGCAAGCAACTATTCAGTACCTTTTATAAAATTTGAAGCACAAACTTAATGTTATTTAAAATTAATAATAAAGAAATGTTCCATTCGAGGTGGACTTTTTGAAAAACGCTGTCTATACAAAATTAGTGCAAAATTTTTAAGAAAATATACCATTTTGTATGTACCTTTTAAAACTTTTTTTTAACTTATCCGGAAATATATTTTACTGACAAAGACAATTGTTAGTACAGGAATTGTAATATAGGAAATTCGTAACGCTGCATAGCTCTGGAAATTTTGCTTAGTATTTTGTAGTGATCTATTATAAAAACTCCATAAAACCGACAAGGGTGTAATATTATATGCCTAAATAAGAATAAAAAATAGATGAGTAAAGATAGAGAAAATATATGTTTATAAAGCATTAACTGCTGCACGTTGTTAACTAATCACTAAAAATTAGGTAACCCTGGACTAAATTGAAAAAAATTACATTTTACCTAGGATTACTAACAAAATAGAGCAATTTTACATTACTTTGCCGCATTTTGCTGAAGTAAGAGACCCTCCGCAAAAAGATTACATAAACCGTTTAGTAAACATCTGCCTGTATACAAAATTATACTAAATTTATTAAAAAATGTGTATTATGACGAAATAAAGTAGCACCAAAAAGAAAAAAATATATTTAAAACATGCGCTTGATAACTGCATATCAGAAAGAACCTTTGTTAAACAAAAAAAATACCAAAACTTTATTGAACCCTATGGCAGGTATTCTTTCTTACAATCTGACAGCTTACGATAATACTTGCACCATAAAATATATATATATATATATATATATATATATATATATATATATATATATATATATATATATATATATATATATATATATATATATATATATATATATATATATATATACATCTATTATTAAGTATACCTGTACCATCTATAATCTGTTTATTTTCGATTGGGAAAAAAAACTGAGCAAAAACTGTGTTACACTGGTTTAAAAAATCAGTAAGCACGGTTACTTATTAAGTGTTTTTCCTAATCGAAAGTGAACAGATTATAACTAGCGTAGAATTTCACCTGGGCAAATTAAGTCACTTACTCATTTTTAAAAATAAAGCCACCAAACAACCTAAAGGAAAATAAGACACTCTGTATCTTACACTTTTTCCGAGGTTTAATAAACCTATGTTTAGGCACTACTAAACTTCATTCTAATGATCAAGAGTGTTAACCATTTCGATAGCCTATTAACTGTATTTCTTCCGCAAAATTCATAGATAATTTAATACAGTAATAGACACGATATTTATCCAACTTGCATTTAATTATCACGACCTACAAATAAATGAATAATAATACGCAAAGTATCTTCTTTGTTTATGGGGGGTACATATTTTTAGTAATGGAGTGAATAGAAAAGTAGCTCATACAAACGACAAGCAAAATACACTTTTGTATTTTTCAAAATAATTAAAAATTTCCTTGACTATTTGGTCTTATTTGTTTACAGGGTCGTTCAACGAGGTGTGGCTTTTCTTAAATTTAAAAGTAATGTGAAATCGTGTGATTTTTTTTCCGTAGAATCCCAAAATACACAAGAAAATAATTTGAACCAAAAACGATAACACTTTCTTAATGGGACACCTTGTCTATTATTATTTCGTTTAAGTCTTTTAATGTACTGAGATAAAGTTTTGTCCACAATTTTATTCAATATAAATTACATAAAAACATAAAAAAAGTGGATATTTAAAATCAGTAAGACCCCTATTAGTTTAATAGTAATAGGGGTAATAATTATAATAGTATAGTAATAATTTTATTTACAAATTTAAAGAAATTGTAACTAACCAGATCTATTTAGAACTATTGAGAATACATGCAACTTTATATAACATTATTTTTTTCTTTTAACAAGATCTTTAACTTAAGTTATATAACATGTTTGTTTAAATGCAATACTTTTAAAGTTATAATCAAAAAAACCTAATTATCGGGATTTTTTTCAAGTGGAAGCCGTTTGAAAATTAAAGAATATATATTTTTGGATTTTTTTTTTGCAAATTTTAAGTGATTTGAGATTTAAACGAATAAAATAAATGATTTTTAATAAAAAAATCTCAAAAATTACATAAATATTTTTTTTCTATTTTGGGCTGAAATTTTAAAAATCAACATTTTTCTTTATTAATCGATTTATCAAAAACGTTTATATATAAGATTTTATATAGACAATTTAAAAAGCTTCCTTTTTTGTTTAATATTTTTTTTTTGTATCTCCTATAGTATTTGAGATATTGACGATTTTTTTTTTTTTAATTAAAACGTCAATATCTTAAAAACTGTAAAAGCTAGAAGGAGTTTTAATCAAAAACCAAATTTTCAAATTTTTTTCAAGATATACAAGGTGCCACAGATTCGAGTGCATGAATGGGGATCTCGGAAACCGTAAGAGATACGAAGTCGGTTATATTATGCCAAAGCTGCACATTTGCGTAACTAACCATGTCCACTTTAAAAAGTTGCAAAATTCCGAGTACTTCCCGAGATATCCGAAAAAAACAGAAATTTGCCTATTTCGTTTTAATTTTTTTCTGACGTTGTTATTTAAAGAGATATGACAAAACAAAGGACACTTTCTCATGGCCACTTTTTATGCTCTACAAAACAGCTTTGAGAGATTTTCCGTACGACGTTTCGTTTTTCTTAAATCACCATCAACTTTATTTTTTTAAATACGGACCTGGGTTTTTTATTTAATTTTTTTGAACCCCTTATTATCCCAATTACAAAAATGTATAACACTTAATATTTAATAACAAATATGGAACGCCCCTACAAAAAATGATGTGCGTTCCTTGTCTAACTCATTGTCTCTTATGGAAAATATGTTTATTTAACAGAAAAATATTAAGTGTTATACATCATTGTAATTGGGATTAAAACTGATTTTAAAAAAATGCAATAAACAATTGAGTGCCGTATTTTAAAAAATAAAGTTGATGATGGTTTAACGCAAACGAAACGTCGTACAGAAAATCTCTCAACGCTGTTTTTTAGAGCTTAAAAAGTGGCCATAAGAAAGTGTCTTTTGTTTTTCCATATCCCTTTAAATAACGTCAGAAAAAAATAAAAACGAAATCAGCAAATTTCGTTTTTTTTTTCCGAATATCTCCGGAAGTACTCGGAATTTTGCAACTTTCTAAAGTGACATGGTTAGTTACGCAAATACACAACTTTGCCATAATTTAACCGACTTCGTATCTCTTACGGTTTTCGAGATCCCCATGCATGCACTCGAATCTGTGGCACCCTGTATAGCCCTGGAAAAAAAGTGAAAATTAAATTTTTGTATTTTTGGATTTTTTCTGCAAATTATAAGTTATAATGAATTAAAATGAGTAAAATAAATGATTTATATTAAAAAAAAAAATCCCAAAAATTACATTAAAAAAAAAACCCTATTTTGGACTAAAATTTTTGGTCAGTATCACATTTTCGTTTATATCTCCTTTAGTATTCATCTTATCAAAAATATTAAAATATTTTTAAATAGACAATTTGATCCTCCGAAAATTATTCATTAAAAAAAATATACCCAGACGAATAATTATTTGTTATTCATACAGTACCAGTATTAATAGTCCCAGCGAATAAAATAATACTTCTATATAAAACTCTAAAATAAATTTATTGTTAGTCCAAAAATGTATGTAGTTGATCGATAAATGCATTTACTTATTTTGTAGTAAAATTAAAATTTTCTATTGGGAAATAAGTGTTTCTCTTAAACAACCTATACGCATGAAAACAAATCAATATGATTTATTCTTTTTTTTTATTTAATTGATCATCTCTGTAGGTAAAAACAAAATAAAGCCGGAACCTTGAGAGAATGTCGAAAAGTAGAAAATATCTTACGTTTTGGACATATGTTAGATTTTAAGTATATCCCTGTAACTATTTAATATTCCGTAACTACTTTCAAGCAGTTTCTATAATTGTAATCAAGTCGGCGACATTTTTTTACAGTTCTGCTTTATAACCTGTTACGTGAATGTAATGTGAAAATAATATCGTGACCCATTCATAAACGTAAAAAATATATTTAACTTGGCGTACTGACGTCAAACTATGGCAAGAGAGAATATACGCGAATTATCAGACGTATGTGGTTATTGTTGTTCAACACCTTCAACATATTTGTTATTGTAGCAACTAATATAGGCCATTGCCAATTTAATTTTATTAAATGTGCCAAATTAACACTTACACTGTATGTTTTTATTTTTAAGCGATCTCCGCACAAGTTGCTCTAATTTGTGTTGGTTTTTGGAAGATATGTTCCTTATCACTATAAACGAGTAGACCGATTCGATTTTAGCATCAATAAACAATTATTTTATAAAAGGAAGTGTAAAAATTGTTAACGCATTTTTAATTTATAAATACAATACACTAAATCTCTATTATATAGGGTGCCACAGATTCGAGTGCATGCATGGGGATTTTGGAAACCGTGAGAGATACGAAGTCGGTTAAATTATGGCAAAGTTGCGCATTTAGGTGCCTAACAACATGCCGATTAGAAAGTTGTAAAATTCCGAGTACTTCCGGAGATATCCGGAAAAAAACGAAATTTGCTGATTTCGTTTTTATTTTTTTCTGACGTTATTTAAAGAGATATGGAAAAACAACAGACACTTTCTTATGGCCACTTTTTAAGCTCTACAAAACAGCGTTGAGAGATTTTTCGTACGACGTTTCGTTTTCGTTAGACCATCATCAACTTTATTTTTTTAAATACGGACCTGGGTTTTTTATTTAATTTTTTTGAACCCCTTATTATCCCAATTACAAAAATGTATAACACTTAATATTTATTAACAAATATGGAACGCCCCTATAAGAAATGATGTGCGTTCCTTGTCTTACTCATTGTCTCTTATGGGAAATATGTTTATTTAACAAAAAAATATTAAGTCTTATACATCATTGTAATTGGGATTATAACTGCTTTAAGAAAATGCAATAAACAATTGAGCGCCGTATTTAAAAAAATAAATTTGATGATGGTTTAACGCAAACGAAACGTCGTACGGAAAATCTCTCAACTCTGTTTTGTAGAGCTTAAAAAGTGGCAATGAGAAAGTGTCTTTTGTTTTTTTATATCTCTTTAAATAACGTCAGAAAAAAATTAAAACGAAATCGGCAAATTTAGTTTTTTTTCCGGATATCTCCGGAAGTACTCGGAATTTTACAACTTTCTAATCGGCATATTGTTAGGCACCTAAACGCGCAACTTTGCCATAATTTAACCGACTTTGTATCTCTTACGGTTTCCGAGATCCCCATGCATGCACTCGAATCTGTGGCACCCTGTATAGCAAACTTTATGTATAAGGGGTGGTCAAAAAAGTTTAAAACAATTTTTTTTTGTAACTGAGATATTTAAAAAAGGTTATAGGTGGTGCATGCCTTATAATGTAAGAAGACATTTTAACACTTGTCAAGTGACATTTGTTATGGTGGCAAATTTGATAAACATTACATGTTATGTAATGTTAGGAGTTAAAATGTAAAATTGTTTCGAATTTAGTTTGTGGCTTATTCAATAAATTCTAAAGAAAAATATTCAAGAAATTGTGGTTTTTGCATCATCCTGTTTTTATATATTTTTTTTCTTTTCGTCGCTAGAAATCATTTGAGTAGCACCTATTATATAATTTAAAATAAAATCAAATGGGTATATTTCAAATAAATTTTAGTTTAACAGAAAGAAAAAGTAACAATTACAGTAGACGTGATGTACTATTGTTTCAATGCCTTGTATCTAAAAGCAAATACGTAATAGCGGTACTTGGATTACGTTGGTTCAATTCTAAGACTTAAAGGACTATTTAGAAGACTAAATATAATTTTTTATTTCTAAAATATAAATTTACATTAAAATAAAAAAAAATATATGTAAAATTGTATTTCAAACATTTTTGGACAAACAGGGTATGATTCCCATGTTTTTATTTAAAAAAGTCTTGAGATGTTTTTAACATTAAAAATAATATCTTTTGTTGATTGACCAACGTATTTAAAGTTCCTCTGTCAAGAATCTGCCTAGATAAAGGGTAATAAAGCAAGTATGGCATCACGTCTAAACTATTTTTTTTTCTGTTTTGGTAATCACAAAAATAAATTTATATGTTTTTATATGAAAAAATATAAAAATACAATTTAAAAATAAGTACAGTATGTACCAAAAATTAAAATTTCTTGATTGTTTATACTTTTCTTGAAACTTTAGTAGATAAACCCAAACTTTAATTCTAAACAGTTCTGTCTAACGACTTTTTTCTTTAGTTATTAACATTATTTTTTAAACATTTTATACCACATTTTTTAAATTTCCGACAATAACAACGTGCGTGACAAGTGTATTTTTTTTTAGGGGTTCGATATGCACAAGTGATTATCGGAAAACTTTTTTTTAATTGTTTAATAATAAAAAAAATCCAATTGTTTATTATTTTTTTTTTACCACTTTGAATATACATGTAGTTACTATTGTTTTTAAGGTAGTTTTAGATGAAACTGGATGTTTCTGTATGACAATGTGAGGATGACATATAAAACAGAAAGCACTTGATAGCTATTTAATAGGTCTGTTTATTATTCAGAGATAGTGTACACTATTTTATATCTTTTTTACGTAAGGCGCTCTTATCGAATGTGTGTTTTAGGACTAGGTGTGTACAAAAAGTGTTAAATACTTCGAATGGTATATTATAAGTAGTAGCTTAAGAGTAGTTTTCAGTTATAACTTGAAAACGGTTTGGGATATAATAGAAGTCCCATACTTTAGCATAATTATATATTTTTTAATACAAATAAACTTTTTCAATATAAATATAATCCACCTGTTACTTGCATCGAATTTAGGAACTACCAAAAATTCCACGGTATTAGCCGCGGTAATAATTGGTTTTAAATGACAGGCCTTGGTGATAACTTTAACATAAATTATATTAATAAAGTTATAACCAAAGTCAAGCTTACCCGCCTAATTGCAGTGGTAAATACCGATTTGTTGTGGTTATAATTTGCGGCAAAATTAAGGGCAAATTTAGTGATTCTTTCTTTCACATAATTTGCGAATTTGGGCCCGATTGATAAGAATGTAAACATCTAATTATTGTCTGTGGCTTCTAAATTTATTTTTTAATTTTCTAAGAACTTAAATTTATTTGCAAAAATTTGAAATTGCAAAGTTCTAAATCATAAAGCTATTAGTGCTTATTTAAAGTAATATCGATCTTTAAAATTTCTTTTGTTTTTGTTAAAGTAAAACAAATAAGTGGCCATCCATAAATTAACTCACACGAATGTCATGAATTTTTGACCCCCATTCTCGTCCCTGTCACAATTCGTCACATTTGTGAGTCATGTGACGTCACATATTTTGAAATTGGACATCTAAAAATAATCAGAACGGTTATTCCATGTTTTTTATTTTCATTAAAAATATATTTTTTCAGAATTAAAACATCAAATTAAATATTTTAAATAATAATTGACAAAATAAAAAGTTATTATATTACATGTGATGTCACAAAGCTGATGACCCCTCCCCCATACCCCTTGTCACACAATGTCATAACCCCACCCCCCTCCCCTTAAGGTGTGACGTAGTTTATGGATGGCCCCTAAGGTCAATTTAATTTGAGCAATAAAAATTTATTCTTTAGTTTAATTTACCAAAAATTTGTTAAGGTCAAAATATTCCTTTACTTTCGATTTTCCAAAACGGCGAGGTTGTAAGACTTAGGTATTTGTATATATTTGTAAATATTTGACTTGATTAGCTGATACGCCCCATTGGCGTATCACACCATATTTTATGTGTTATTTTTAATTGTATATTTGTTTAAATACTAACTTGTGTACAGTTACTCTTCTCTTTGTGTCATAAATAGCAATAGTCTTTTTACAGGGAGCCCAAAAAAACCTTAATTTGCACCTTTCTATTCAGTTCATCTTTAGCAGACACCAGTTTATCTGCAAGTATTTATAGAAAGGAAGCGCAATGATAAACCGTTTTTCCACTACCTATTTTAATTTTAGAACTTACCTTAAAATTACTGCTCTGTGTCCATGGGACCAAAGCATCAACAAACTGTCCAATATCCTGACAAGTGATTGGGTTGGCTGGTTCGGCTAAAAACGTAAGCAAATCCTGTCCAAGTTGTTGTCGAAACCGAGTGTCTTGCTTGCTCAGAAGAGGGGCAAATCCATCCAGGTCCCTAGGGCAGGAGTATGCCATGGTGGCGGTACTAAATAAAACATTTTTTATTATTACACTGATTCACAAAATATTGTTTATTAAATGCGAATGTACTTTTACAATTTAAATAAAATTGTTACTGTTTGTGTTATTTTAAATTTTTAATGCTGGAAATTTTTATCATAATATGATTCGGGTAAAAACTTTTTATCGGCATATGCATTCACACTAAATTCAAAATAGCGGTACTAAAATGCGGATACAATGTCAGTGCTGTAAATGATTTTTTCAGCAATTTATTAATGAGTAGTATTAACGGATACACAATCATTTATCAATAGACCTTATTAATGTATGATTTTCTATTAATTGCAGGGTAGGCAACTAAAAATACAGGAAACAAATATTTAATAGAAGCAATTGCCTTGTCATTCGAATAGCAACCCTTAAAACATCTGTCAAGTTGGTTGTCCAAAATCTAAATAGTTCCCAAAAAAATTTGCGAAAAATTATGATTTTTACAATTAAACACATAACGATCACCAAAAAAATAATATAAGTAACCCAGAAATTAATTATCGATTAATGATCTCAACTCTTTAACGCGCGAGTCTAGCGAGCGCTGGGCTCGCGCGTTAAATGGCATCGATCATTTTATTTGCGCTTATGGATACCTGTGATGGTTAAATAGCTAATAAGTGGCCCTACCTGCAAATATAGTTGCCGTTTTGTTTACGTTTATAATTTTTTCAGTTCTATTATAATCACCAGTTGTGTTTTGATTATTGCACTACATCAAAAATGTTAGGATTTAGGAATCCTAAATCAAATAATATAAATAATATTTTTAAGTAGTATTAACAATGGACATGGCTATTTTCCTAGCAAGATTTCTAGCAAAAGTATTTTGGTCAGTTTTAATGGATGACAGCGATAAAGGGGACTCTGATGATGTGATGGGGTTTGTAGGTTTATAATATTTGAGCCAAAGACGATCGGATGAAACAGTAAACTGTAACTTTTTCAGGGAGTTTCTAAACTTTCTTGACAGAGCTTTAGTTAAACATTACTTAGCAAAGCCTAGGGCGAACCTTCGTCTAATTACGGGCGTTCTTACTGGACATTGTCAACTGCGAAAACACCTCTTTAAAATGGGTATAAATGACACACCTCTGTGTAGAATTTATGAACAGAAAGTTGGCCGACATTGAGAAGATTCCCCTAGGCGAAGTTGTTGTATGAGCGGCGTATAGAGTGAGGAGTTTCCTTTAGAAGGTAGCACAACGGGCCTACTGAGGCCTAGATGTAGTGATGTTTATCACCCTCCTCACTTTCGGATCAGATACAGAATATTTGAGCCAGTTTTATTATAACTACAAGTGGTATTTGTTTATTGCAGTACATCAATTAAGAAATTACAAATCAAATCATTTAAATAATATTTATAAGTACTATTTACAACAGTTGCAGCTTTTTTTAGCAAAGTTTCTAGCAAAACTAGTTTTGGTCAGTTTTAAGGGATGATAGCGATAAAGCAGACTCTAATAATGTGATGGGGTTTGGGCAAGTAAAGAAAAAAATATAATTTACGTTACACAAACGTATTTGCTCATATTTCTGTTTTTCGTAACTAGTTACAAATTGTACATGGCGCAATGTAAGTTCGAATTTTACGGAATTTGATGGTAAAATAGGTACTTTAAATAATAAAGTACTTCATCAATGATCTTTGCGCGTCGAAACATCGCTTTCCGGCAGATCAGTATGGTAACCAACGTCGGGAATGGTTAGTAGTCTGATGGATGATCACTGTCGAAGACAACGTGTTGTTGTATGTAATTTGAATCTACGTTTAACTGCATGTCACGTTCAAATGACACTAACGTTAAGGGGGGTAGATTGGTGGACTGTATAACGTCCGTGGTGGCACTACCGCGTTGTCGAAAAGGTGCCGTAAAATGCAATATCTGCATGTTTTCGTACTTGGACATTGTTGACGAAAAAAAAAATGGGTTAAAACAACTAAAAACCCGGCTCCTGCGGCACCTAATAATAGGCTTCATACAAACTTTTGTGGCTTGTATTACACAAAAAATGTTTTAGCTTGATATTGACTATTTCTCAGTCAAACTAAGTTAAAAAAAAGTATTAATTAAAACTAAATAGGGACTGTTATATAGCATAGAAAAAAAAACTGTACATAACTTAGAGGTAAGTTGATTTTTTATAGAATATTCTGTAGCAAATTTATGATTTGTACTGAAAATTTTAAGCATTTTTAACAATACCATATTTATAAAGGGTAATGATAACTCCTTAAACTAATATTAAAAAAGGTTTAATGATCAAAGAATAACTGCGCGAATTGGGAATTACATACCATAAGTGGGGTGAATTTTGCGTTCTAAATGTTTACAGCGTATCTTTCTTGTTTCGGAGGTCGATGTTACTTACACCCGATGGGTTGCAAAATTGCCTAAACATTACTGTTACCAGTTTGCGAACCAAAACACAACATTTAGGGTGCCAACACTAAATTAGGCATGTGCATACAACCAACTGCCGATTTTTTTCAAATATCTGTTAAAATAGTTGTAGGTAGGTACTTTCTTTTTTATTAAATTAAAAAAAAACAATAAATCTACTTTCGCGCTTTGTCATTAGTCAAATAACAGTCCGGGAAATTAAATTCAAGAGCTGTATCCAAATAAGTAAAATGCCGGATTACTTAAGAGTGGGCTAAAAGGGCACGAGTGGATACATAGAGAACATATGGGAAATACGTATGTATCTATTACATTTATTTACATCCAACACTTTCTCCTGCTTTAGTTTGGTTTATTACTTCATACTTTTGCTACAAACCTAAAGCCGCTACACGCTAAATGTTACGCAACTTGGCAGTTAGGCCTTGTAATAGTTGATTTTTTTTGTGCGCATGCCCCAACTTTCGCCAAGCTTTTCGGGCACTTTATTTACAAATGCATGAGCAGTGCATATGTTTGCAAAAAAATTAGCAATAAAACAAGTAATACTAATACAATTTTTATAAACAGGTCAATTCAATTTATTGTGCATACATAATAAAATATTAATACAAATATTTTAATTAAAATATATGTTCTTTATAAGGAAACGGACTAAAAAACGTTGTTATTATGCCGTAGTGATACGCGTAGTAAATCCTTTCAGGAGAATTTATATTATTTTAATTTTCCAAAGCCATGTTTTGAATATCGCCGAAAATTTATTAAAATAAGTAAGCTAAAGCCATTAAAAATTTGCCCCAAACGTGCTAGGTGCCATTTGTGGGTGAAGCGGTGTGGACGAGGTGATGGACGCCAAGAAATTAGTCATGTTAATAAAGACACATAATATATTTGTTTACTTTATTTTAAAGGAAAATGCGGTCCAACAACCGAATATCCAGACCCCATCAGTTGTGTACAAAAGAAAACTAGTGATAAGGTAATACATTCAATTAATTATAAAAGAATAAATTTTGTCTTAGGTAAAACTCACAAGAACCGCGATGGCTGAAAAATATAAAGAATAAAAAAAAATATTTTTGGTAATTACTTTTACTTATTACCAGGACAAGTAGAATAAGGTCCTACTTGACATCTAAATTATTATTATCCTAACCTCTCAACTAGTCCGGCTTTATTTCCTCCTTAAGGGCGACCATGGCACTTCAACCATCGTCGTTATTGAATGTGTTCAGTAACGACGATTGTGGGCTTCTACAGTAGGATGTAGTAATGAAGCACCATCAATTAATTTTTCATTTAATTGCACTGATATTAAAGGTGATAATGCTTGTTGTACAGTCATGTTTATAAAAAGTGCAGGAAACTTTCATATTGCCTAGTAGAGCTATCTGACAGGTTTTAACTCGAAAATCAACAAGCGCGTACAGACTATCATTGAGGCAATTGCGCGTCCGGATTAGCATGTCTTCGAATTAAAGAGGCTGTATTGCATTTTTATTACAAATTTACCACTTTCGTTCTTTTTGTGCTATCGTTAGCGACCTGACGGTTATGCAAAAACTTCATGCACTGGTCATTAACTGGTATTACTACTTACATACATTGATATTTTTCGTATCTGTGCAAGTACTTAAATTTAGACTAATTAAGTGTAAATTATACTACACTAAAAATAATATACGCAGTGTTGTATAATAATCTAAGGTATCTTTGGGAGTAAAATATATCTATGTATAATTCCCTATGCAGATTGTTAAATTTTATTAAAAGGGGATTATTGTGTAATAGTAAGTTTGTACGTTTAATAAAAAAGTCACGTTGTACAACATCTTAATAGAAATAAAATACATACAAATACATACATACAAAAAATGGAACTAACCAGAACTAAAAGTAGCATGCAATGTAACTTAACAGATTCACAAGAAAAATAACATATTTTTAAGAACTTAGTTTACTTTATATTAAGTAACTGGTTTGAAACACTTAAAAAAACGTGATTTGATTAAAGTGAAATGGGAAACAATCAATCCTATTCATAGTCTTGCTGACGATAGTACCTGCCACTCTAATATTCGGTTTTTATAGCCACCCTGTAATTCTGATTTGGAAAACAAGCGCAGGTCAATGCAGATCTCTTTTATAAGACCTTAAACCAATTTTGGATTGGGGCGCCAAAAATCTTGTTTAATATTTAATTTTTATGTCACCAAAACACAGTCATGTTCGCTATCGCGAAAAACGTCTTCCAATGCTTTTCCGCTACATATGAGCGGCCAAGTTCTGCAGAACAAAGAATCGTTTAATTTTGTGGGTGTTACTCTTAAGAATACCATGGCCTCGGCATATAAATAAATAAATAAATAAATAATATATATATATATATATATATATATATATATATATATATATATATATATATATATATATATATATATATATATATATATATATATATATATATATATATATATATATAATACATATATATATATATACTAATATATACTACAAAATATATATAATACAGGTGGCCCACCCCATTCACCTCGGTTTTTCTACGAGAAATGAAAAGAGTTGGGGAAAAACTTTTAGCACGGTCATATGTGGGCCCATGAGGAGCATATTTCAAAATTATTTTGAAATATACAGGGTGACCCAAAAAAAAAGTACATATCAAAGTTATATTTTTTCTTATGGAAAACCGCATATTTTTTTAAATTTTTAGATACTTTAGAGCAAATAAAGGTGAGTTATTGTTATATTTCCTATACCTAAAACTGACCGTTTCTGAGAAATTTAGAGAAATTTAAAAATACAGACCATAATTTAAAAACTGTTTACACCCTGTAACATATAACGAGCTGCTTGTAATTAAATTTATTGCTTAGCCTAAGGTTTAAGTTAACTATCACATAAACGTTTTACTTTAATATTATACAGAGTGTTGAAAAAAACTGCCTTAAAGTTTGGACACACATGTTATTAAATAACTTTCTTAAGTTAAATGGAACACCCTGTATTTAGTGGCCTATTTTGACGCGGAACTAAATTCCTTTTAAAACCATATTAGGGTTTCCTATACCTATCTCTCCTGCTTTTTATGCAAAAGGCGTTTTTATATTTGACTTATCCTTTATCTTAAAAATGGAACACTCTGTATTGTAATTAAAAAACCTTTTTATTAAGGATTACGTAGATTCGCTAAAAGCGCAAGTTTAAATTTTTAAAAATAAGATGTATCTCAAGCAAAATAAAGGCAAAAGTAATAACTCCAATTTATTGCCATTTCTAAAATATTAAAGCATTCTTAAAAATGAGGATCGAAATATAGTAGAAGGCACACCTGTCCTAATTGTTGAGACGAAATATGTTAAATTGTCCTTGTTTCTTAGCAAATGTATCAGACTTCATGGTAAAATAAAACTACTTGTGTTCCAATTATTCCACCCTACATGTTACCAGACCATCTGTGCTGGTGATCAAAGGTTCCAAAAATATTGAGATTTTCGTCAATGGAGTAGTAAAAGTTATGTCTCTTAACTAATCCGTTGTTATGAAAAATAAAGTCTGATACATTTGCTAAGAAACAAGGGCAATTTAACATATTTCGTCTAAACAATTAGGACAGGTGTGCCTTTTACTATATTTCGATCCTTATTTTTAAGAATGCCTTAATATTTTAGAAATGGCAATAAATTGGAGCTATTACTTTTGTCTTCATTTTGCTTGAGATACATCTTATTTATTAAAATTTAAACTGGTGCTTTTAGCGAATCTACGTGATCCTTAATAAAAAGGTTTTTAATTACGATACAGGGTGTTTCATTTTTAAGATAAAGGATAAGTCAAATATAAAAACGCATTTTGAATAAAAAGCAGAAGAGATAGGTTTAGGAAACCCTAATATGATTTTAAAGGGAATTTAGTTCCGCGTCAAAATAGGCCACTAAATACAGGGTGTTCCATTTAACTTAAGAAAGTTATTTAATAAAATGTGTGTCCAAACTTTAAGGCAGTTTTTTTCAACACTCCGTATAATATTAAGATAAAACTTTTATGTGATAGTTAACTTAAACCTTAGACCAAGCAATAAATTTAATTACTCGTTATATGTTACAGGGTGTAAACAATTTTTAAATTATGGTCTGTATTTTTAAATTTCTCTAAATTTCTCAGAAACGGTCAGTTTTAGGTATAGGAAATATAACAATAACTCACTTTTATTTGGTCTAAAGTATCTAAAAATTTTAAAAAAGTATGGGGTGTTCCGTAAGAAAAAATATAACTTTGATATGTACTTTTTTTTAGTCACCCTGTATATTTCAAAATAATTTTGAAATATGCTCCTCATGGACCCACATATGACCGTACTAAAAGTTTTTCCCCAACTCTTTTCATTTCTCGTAGAAAAACCGAGACGAATGTGGTGGGCCACTTGTTTTATATATATATATATATATATATATATATATATATATATATATATATATATATATATATATATATATTATATATATATTTTATAATATATATTATTATATATATATTATATATAATTTTATATATATATATATATATATATATATATAATATATTATTTTTCCGGATTTTCTTGGGATAAGGTCAGCAATATAAAAACAGTTGCTTACTAAGCAATTTTCATATATTTTTGTCAATTACGACGTTTCGGCTGGAAGGGCCTTCATCGGTATATATGTTTTTATAATGACAACAAATCAATCTGCAATACAAAAATTTTTTGATTGAAATTTTACCTATATAAATATATTAAAATTTAATGTTACCTTAAAACTAAGGGGTTTCTCACAAAAAACACTCATTTTGTTGTGTAATGAACATTTAGAACTTAAAGTCACAAACAAACACTAACATTTAACACAAATAAATACAATAAACGGTCTTCGTTTCAACTAAACTATTTATTTTTTTTAATTATCATTTATTTTTGGTAGTTAATAGAACTACTAGCACCATCTTACCATTTTAAAGATATGGTAAGATGGTGCTATAGTCTATTAACTACCAAAAATAAATGATAATTAAAAAAATAAATAGTTTAGTTGAAACGAAACCGTTTATTGTATTTATTTGTGTTAAATTTAATGTTTGTTTGGATTTTAATTATATGTCAATTTCACAAAAAAATGTGTTTGTAGAACTAGTTTAGTAACATTAAATTAATATATTATATGTAAATTTCAATCAAAAATTTTTGTATTGTTGATTTGTCATAAAAACTATATACTGATGAGGCCCTTCCAGGCCGAAACGTCGTAATTATAAAAATTATATGAAAATTGCTTATAAAACTTTTTATATTGACCTTATCCCAAAAAATCCAGAAATTAAAATATAAACTATATAAAAATCAAAAAATAATAATATATATATATATATATATATATATATATATATATATATATATATATATATATATATATATATATATACAGGGTGATTCACGGTCGATGGTAGGTTAGACGTTTATGGAAAACGGGAAGCAGAATTTTTCTGAAAATTTAGCATCTTACATTTTCTTACCTGTTCTATCGATCTAAAATATTTTTAGCATTGCGACGTTGCCGCTTCTATCAAAAAGTCCTAGAAACTTTATTTTTTTAAATGGAACACCCCCTATATTAACAAGTTTTTATATTTGCCCTTTTATTATAATACTTTTTTGTTAATATTGCCCTATACCTATCCCTATCGGTTTTCGAGATAAAAAATAAATTGTGTTAAATATGGTCCAAAACATGGCCCTAATTAAACTTAAGTAAATTAGTGCTCACATTTCATGAAAAATTGATGTTTTGGTGGTAGTTTAGACAGACACGATGTTTTTAATTTACACCGAGAAATCGACTCCATATCATACGGGGCGTGCTAAAATTACT
Organism: Listronotus oregonensis; assembly: GCA_019359885.1. Classification (NCBI taxonomy): domain Eukaryota; kingdom Metazoa; phylum Arthropoda; class Insecta; order Coleoptera; family Curculionidae; genus Listronotus; species Listronotus oregonensis. Next base: position 223,576 of record JAHBCN010000149.1, read on the forward strand.
ATTATTTCCGTTATTCTTAAAAAGCGTCAAAAGATCATTTTTTCAAATGAAACCCCTGTATATTACTCAATAAAATAAAAGATGAAGAAGACCGCTTTAAGATGACATATCATGTCCCTATACCTAAATCATCAAGTTTGCTTAATAAAGCCGCTTTTTTGTGAAAAATAATTTTTTTAAAGAATTTAACTTAAAGTAACCATGGAAATATCAAGCTTTTTAGTTCGCCGGCGCAATTCCTAATTTTTCTTTTCACATTAAGATCATCCTCAAGTAATTTACATTATTAAAGTATGTGGCATTATATGTAATAAGTTAAAGGTTAGATAGTAAACCAGCTATACAAATTATTTTAATTTTAAAATATTTACGGAAGTAATGTATGATTAAGTTATTGACTTCGTTTTAAGTTCTGTAAATATAAAATAATATAAAAATATCTTAGAATTCTGGTAACTTTTATTAAACATATCTATATCTGTCTCATTAACAAATAAAAGACGAATTGGCGCTTTTTAAAAATAGCCTTATTTTAAAAAGACTAAGGCTAATCAATATAAAGTAATAAATAGAACTACATAATATGAAATATTGTTTGGAATTAAAAAATATAATAATAACATTAATTAAATCCTTTTTTTATAAACCAAAGTTTTCTTAGTAGATGTACTTGTAATCCAACTTTTTAAAAAATAGCAAAAAAGATTTTATATAAATAATACGTAAATGTAACGCCAAAATAAAATTTATATTTACCATTATTCCATTTTATTTATAACCCCAGGTTAATGACCTTTTTGCAGTTGGTAATGTTATACAAATATTTATAAACCATTAAAAATAGAAACAAGTAAATCTGATTAACTGAAAGGTATGCCATCCTTAAGGGAAAGTCTAATTTAATAATAATCTTAAATTTTTATTCTGCAAAAATATTTTAACGAAACCTAAAATTACTTTTAATAAAGGGGTTACTATGATTGTCGCGAGTGTACAAAAAATATTTTAGAAAAAAAGTGGAATATAAACATGTCTGTACTTTGTGCAGACTAATTCAATCATATGCCGCGTACAGATCAAAACAGACGCTTGCAAAAAGTTCCCGAATAGTTTGTGAACTCACTAGAATTTATGAACTTACCATCCACATCAAAACAAAAGCCATATTTCACAAAGCCCTTGTTAAGTTTGGTCTTGTTAAAAAATCTTTATACAATGGGACCGCGTCGATCTTGGTTCCGGGGTATAGAGCCTAAGTGTGCTTGCGGCTATTGACCCCTATGAACACCCGCAGATTGCCTGAAATAGGGAAAAAAAAGAAAAATCCCAAAAAATCTAAATACCACGTTTTTAAAATAAAATTAAAGTATAAAAACTTGACTGAAAATTATTTAACAACTTAAAATTATTAAAGTTGATACAAAAAGTATAAAGATTCTGACATTTTTTTTTTAATTTTTGACGTAATGACATTAGGTCAAAAATCCTAAAAAAAAAACTCTATAATTTTTATATCAAAACTTTAACAATGTTAATTTTAATTACTATTTAATTTTAGGGTTAAGTTTTTATACTTTAATTTTAGGGTGGTAGGCCACCGAAACGTAGATAGGTATTTAGATTTTTCTTGTTCCTGTTTCAGGCGATCTGCTAGTTAACAGTAGAGATGGGTAACTTGACCATTCACTTGCGATCGAATCAATAATTGACCGATTTCTCAAATGATCCAATCTTTTCAATCGTTCATTCAATCAATCATTTTTATAAGCGTACCAAACCAAACGTCCAATCGATGGTCGATCTGTCGATATTTTGATATGGTGACACATGGCACACACAGGACTGATTATTGATTGGCATGAACGTTTGCACTGTTTGCAGATTTTTTTTTATTTTATTATTACTCTGATAGAAATGTCTGTGTCGTGCTGTGAGTAAGAGTGGTTGTGTTTGCATAGCTACTAATACACTGTCTGCACGAAACAAAATCACATTTCGACCATTATTCAAATTGCACCATCTATAGTTAGAGTTTAGTTTCCAGTACTTTTAATTTTTGGCAGGAATTTTTTCCCCATCTAATTGCATAACACTTCATTAAATACCCATACAAGAACATCCCGCACCCCTAATAGTGACTACATGTCGACATACGTCAATGAGGATGACGACGATAGACTAAACTTGTCTAGTACGTCAAGTGGCAATTCCCAGAAAAGGAAAAAAGAAAGTGTAATCAGAATGCGAAAGGCTGCTAAAGATGGATGCCAAGTATGCAATACACAATTGAACACTAAAGATACAATTACGCAAGACTTAGCCCAGCTATTACTTTACATACGCGAACACATAGCATACTACAACGCCGAAAAATTACCCCCATTTGAACAAATACATGACTTCAACACCGAAAACTCACAAACTACCCCCACGACGCCATATATCCACAAAATAGCAATATTACAAGAGAACTGACAAGAACAAGAGCAAACGACAACCCAACACACAAACCCATTTATTACCGTCTTCTTTTCCAATAATCACAATATCCTAAGTATATTAACTTAATAATATAAATGAAGTATGAAAGCGAGTGTGAAAAAGAAAGAGTGAATGTGAATAAATGAATGAATGAACGAATAAATGACGAACAAAACCACAAAATACAGTTATATCTACTTTGTGCCTGTAAGCATCAAATGGGTTTTTTGACTAAATTTTTCCCATAGAAACATACATTAACTTTGAGCATTATAAAAAACACAAATGCATCAAACTATTTTCCGCAAAAAACTAAAGCTCAACGCATTATTAAGTTCACACGGAATAATGCTGCTAAATCCGAATACCGATTGTGCAATCTGCTGATGGCGCCTCCATCCGCGCCCGTGCCTTGGCCAGGTCCGATTCTTGCCAGCGGCTGGATGTTCTGTGCGCGGCAAGGATGCTCTGTAATATAAATTGTAGATGTACTGTTTATTGGAAATAATAAAGAGCTTTTGAAATTGAAATTGAATTGTTCACAGAATTGAATTATAGTACGAATGATTGCAAGCGGAGCGGGCGAAGCCAAGCCAGTCGCCAGCCAGGCAACACAACTTTATTCGTTAAGTTACTTTCCGTCTTTTAGTCGGGTAGTGATTCGATCACTGCGAGCGTACGGGATTCGATTGTTCAATATTCATAAACGATTCGGTCACTGTGATCGAATCATTCACGATTGACGCTTCGTTAACAGGGGTCAATAGAGCTGAGCACACTTACAGTTTCTACACCTCGGGACCCGGATCGAAAAGGTCGCATTGTTTTTAGATTTTAATACATGAATCCACCACAGTTATACAGAACATACCTACAAAAGACATATTATCAACCAGTTCGGCATCTGTTCGTTCAAAGTTTAATATTTTCAGTGCAGACCGAATACAAATGATGTCATGCAGGGCTGCGTTCAAGAAAGTCTTACTGGTATTATTTTTATACCAAATGCCGTTCGATAAGCGGTACATATTAATCGTATGTGTATTTCCTTAACGTTTAAGATTTCACTGGAACAGGACCGTAACGGCGCGTCGTCGCAATTAACCTGCTCTAGACTCGGTTAAAAATCGTCACGCTTACGTACAATAAAAAAACGAGTCAAAAACCATCAGTTGCCATTAATTCATATTCATCAATTCAACATCATTTTCTTCGGGGTTTGTGATTATGTTTGATTATCAATATTAATTTGTGTTATCTTTTAGATCTATGGTTAGAGTTTTGTGTTATCCTGTTTTTATCTAAAGTAAGTGTAATAAAATTTAGTCCATTTTTGTTGTTGATTTAAAAGTTATTAGTATATGTGTTGATTTACGTATGCATAAGAAATTTAATTTAATTAACAAAATCGGACATCCTACTGGCTCGAATTTTCACCAATCACAGCTTCTGATTTCTTAGACTTAAATGTTAAAGTAAATTAAGTTATATCAAAAATAATCTACCTATCAACGCGACGGTCAAATCCTGACTAAATGTTGCTCAAAAATTAAAATTACTTTAGTATCAAACCATGTAAGTTGATTTCCCCACCCCACCAGAAAGGATAAGATTCTTCCCGGTATGACTTACTCTAACGCAGCCCAGCTTTCGGTTCTTAAAATAGGCTTAATTTCAGAGAAAAGAAAAATTAATGTGTACTGCAATGGTAGCCACGAAGTTTGTTTGAAAATGATAAGACTTTAGTAAAATGCCGGCAATACTATTTTTGTCTTCCGTCTTTGCGATTTAACAAATTTTCGGGTTATCGTTACTCTTCGAATTAAATTACCAATTTTCTTTTCCTAGCACTTTACCTTAAAAATCAAACACTTATTACTAATTATGTACCCACACAACACAATATGTGCAGGCTGGTATATAGTTTCCATCGTGTAAGCGAACTTTTTGACTGGAGTACTAAAGTCGAAACTTAACTTTTTTAACGTTTATATTAATATGGTTATATATTTTAGAGTAAATAGAAAATATGTTGCTTTCACTACATGAAACTAGGTTGCAGGAATATTTTTGACTTAAAAGTTTAAAAATGAGAGTGCAGAGGAGGTTTTTGGGGATATTCAGTATATTGCAATATTATGATAAGAAATAATTTTTCCTGTCCAATCAAATATATTAAAGAAAATACAATTACTCTCGCATTTACTTTACTCCTAAGTAACTGAAATTACAGTAAATACATTTTTTTTGTTATTTTATGCTTCGTCTACAGGCCAAATCCAAGTGTTGCATTTCATTATTTATTTCCCTATGCTTAACTATAAAGTTAAACTCATAACCGTCAGAACAGTCATTATCAACATGTGTTTATACTAACTAGTTCTTATTTATGTGTCCTGCCTGTTACTATATGCCTTGCCAATGGCTTGAAATGGACGCCGACGATGATCTTTTTTAGCGCTGCCCCATCTTCCGAGAAAAAAATCGGAAACTTTGCCACCTGAAAGCTCCACATTTTAATTAAACTACAAAGATGATCTTTCGACCTATGACATACCTTCCTCTAAGTACTTCAAAGATTTTATTTCGTAGAAAAACATATCTTTTTAGTGGCGGCTGGTCCATAAGGGCGAAAGGGCTGTAGACTCCTGAGATAAAATGTAAATAGCCAATAAATAAAAAATGATATTTTCTGTCACCAAATGCAAGAAACTAATAAAAACCTTAATTTTAACTTTATTAATTTCCCATTGTCAATTGCCTGTCACCCAGTCTAAGTTGCTCGAATCCGCGCCATAAATTCCTTACTGATGTTTTACGTGGCGGGAATTATTTTCGCTACAACCTTCTACCTGAACCTGCAGCTGCTGTGTTCTGTTTAGTGTTGTAAAGAAGGAAACGTTCTCGTTTGCAAAAGTTAACGACCATCGTCCGGAAACGTTCCCTTACAAGCAAATATAGGCACGAACGAGAACGTTCCAGGGAATGTGCTTATATTTGTAAATCAAATTTTAATAGGCAAACAGTAGTGCAGCACAAATATCTGACAACTGTCTGGGCGGGGGCTACAATAAAAACAGCTAATGATGACAAAACTATAACATGAAAATTACTTCCTTTTTATTTAATAGAACATACAGCCACGCTGTTATCTTCGAGCATATACCTACTAGAGGCAGCCTTGGCGCTTGGCAGTGCGAACAAGCGTACGAGAGAGAAAGAAGAATCACAGTATAACTTACTTCAATGTGCTAATTGGTCCACGTGAAGGGCCGACTAATCAGCACGCAGAGAGGGGTATACACCCCCCTCTTTAAGATATTAAAACAGTTTTTAAATATTTTCAGAAGTGGTTTTAAAATCAAATAAAACGTTTTCAATGATTACGTTATAGTTGCAAAAAGACGAATTAAATAAGGTTTTAAAATGTTTCTATATGTGGTGTGATTTCCTTACATTTTTGTTGTGCTCTATATACTTATTTTCTCAAGCATTTTGAGAATACTGAAAATACCAATTCTTATTTTTTTTTTGAGAATATTAAGAATTTTGGGAAAATTGAGCATATTCGGAATCTATTATAAAAGAGTCAAATTTATTATTTTTTAGCCGTCGGCCGATTTGATTCGTTTCATGGAGTATCATTTTATTCGTTGCTGCTCGCTGAGAAAATACATATAAAATCGCTTGGTAGACCTCTTCCAGATCTAAAGCTTACTCAGGCTGATAAATCTACGAAAGGCGGTTGTTGTACAAAGTATTTTAAGAAAGATGTGCATAAAAAAAAATAAATGGATATGTAATTAAAACTCATTGAACCCCTTATTTTGTTTTCCACGAGGGGCCTCTCACTCATTATTTTTTGTACACATGTTGCGCAGCGTTTAAAAAAATAATCCGAGGCATTGCAAGACCCTGCGAGGCATTGCCAGACACTGCGAGGTATTACAAGACACTGCGAAGCATTGCAAGACACTGCGAAGCATTGCCAGACACCCCAACGCATTGAAAGACACTGCAACGTATTGTGACCACTGCGACACGTTGCGAGGCCCTCCAGCATTAAAGTAATGTTAGACACTGCAACCTGTGTTGCCAGATAGCTTCAGCCATTTTCCCCTAAACAGCCTCCTAAAATCCCATAGATGCGTCGCAGTCTGCGACACTGCCAGACACTGCGTAGTATAGCGAGATACTGCAAGACACTGCGCAGTCCCTTAAAGTAAGCAGACAGTAAAAGATCCCTCGGTTTTCCGTGTTTATTGTTTTATTCAGACGGGGCTGAAAAAATATTGTCGTAGCACATAAATTTTTATTTCTATACATAAAACTAAACATAGAAAATTCTTTGCATTAATATAGACAACACCAGAAAAATGAGTTGTCCAATATTCTTTTTGAAAATAGCGCCTCGATATACTAAGACATAAGCCGCCACTGTACCTTTTCAGCTAAATTTCGTCAGAAAATTAAGGTACAAATAGCTCATCATCTAAAATTCCACACCAAACATTTTTTGTCTCATTAAAAGAGTATTGGGCTTTTCATTGTACAGTCAAATAAGGATTTTAATCAGACCACCACCTGCCCTTTTGAAAACTGGCGGTTCTAATCGTCGCTTTGTTGGAAAACATATTTGTCTTGAAAATTCCTGTATTCTACAGGGTGCGGCAGCATAACTTCCTTTTTATTTAACTTAATAAAACGCATTGTATGAATCAGAAAATTTTAATTTGGTTTTTACCATGTTGGTACATACGTAAAGTTTTGTTTTACATAACTTTAACAAATCACTAGGTGAGGTCCCCCAGTCTCGATACATTGAGTGAACCGATTTCTGGCGCGGCAGCATAACTTCCTTTTTTGATCAGGGGCGATTTGCAATGGCCGGCACGATCTCCCGAATTATCCGCTTATGATTTTTTTCTATAGGGTTTTTTAAAATCCCGTGTTTATGTGAACCGTCCAAGGACCCTTCAAGATTTAAAAAACAACATCCAGAAAGAAATTGCCAACATAACGCCTGCTATGCTTGAAAAAGTCTTGAGAAGCGCCAGAAATCGGTTTACTCAATGTATCGAGGATGAGGGACGTCACCTACAGGATTTGCTCTTTAAAGCTATGTAAAACAAAACTTTAGGTATGTACCAACATTGTAAAAACCAAATTAAAACTTTCTGATTCATACAATGCGTTTTATTAAGTTTTGAAAAAAAAGAAGCTATGCTGTCGCACCCTGTAATTCTCCTTGAATCCAAAAACAGCACTTCTTAAGAGTCCTATGTTACTGGACTGTTTTGGATATTCTAATAGGTATACTTTTAAATTAATCACAATTAGAGTTTTTTTGTAAAAAGTTATTTGTTTAACTAAAAAATAAGAAGACTATGAGGACCATTAAATAAAAATTATATAATGTATCCAATAAATTAGTTTTTGAATTAGATTGGATTGATTTATTACTAAAAAAGAAAAACAAAATAAAATGCTAACTATGAAAACCCTGTTAGGCTTTAAAAACCTTAAAAATGACTAAAAATGTTTTTCCTTTTGGCTTTGGTTTTTAAATTCGGCTAAATAAGTTTATCTTTATAGAAGTTTTTTTTTTAATGTCCAATAGGACAGATAGGTAATGAAGAACATATAATCATTTAATTGACATTGAAATGACTTATGAAACGCCAAAAAGATTGGAGATGATTATTTATATTATTTTCTATTTTACAGATAAAGCTAGAATAAGCTACCTTAATTATTGGATCTTAAAATTTTAAACTGGTTATAGTGAATAATGTTACAAGTCTTTCTTAATTTTTGTAAATAGATACCTAACTCTTTTTTTCAGATTCTTGATAATAACTCTATTATACCATACTGGAAAGTTACTTGTTCCATTCCTACACAATGGTACATACAGATCCATTACACTATACAATAATTTATAAAACTGAAACTGACACCATTTATTTAAATGGGTATACTGATCCAGTTGATTTCAGCCAGTGCTCAATAGCTCCCAGTAAAGCAGTTGAAAGTTTGCATTTTTAAAATTATAACATATTGAATTTGTGAACATGAATGAATTTCTCTGCACTGGAACACTTAATACCTAAATCAATTGCTAGAGCGGGTCCGTCATCATTTACCATAGGACAGTTATCACATTCCACAACACATTCACAATTTGTAAGCACCAAATCTAGATATCTAATATTAATATAAGCAACATTGTTAAATTGTTTAAGTGTAAATAAGTCCATAAAACCATACAAGAGATCAGATTGGTGTCACTCAAATAACTCAAGCCATCAAAGGTACATTAAAATCTCCTATAATTAACAAATTTCTTCCATACACACATTCACACGATTCAATAAACTCAACACCTTTATAATATTCCTAAATAGTATATGTTGGAGGTACATAAATAACAAACAATATAAAAATAACATTCTCTCGCATAATTCTACATCCAAATAAGTTAACAGCCGGTACAGATACTAAAACTTCACTTAAATCCAATGGAGAGACCGGAGCCAAATTAATGGTTTAAAAACTATACTGAATAAATTTTGCTTTGTGATTTGATACCTAAAGGTGTCTGTTTCACCAAATGTGTTAAAATTGGCATATTATGGTTTAGTTCAGTCCCACATACCATATGACTTAATAGTTTGGGGAAATTCAGCATAGAGTATTTGTTTTGCAAAAAGAATTGTTAGATGTATGTTAGGTCTGTCACCGGGTACACACTGCCGACAAGCTTTTGTGAATTTAGGAATCATTACTCTCCCTCTATACATACCTGCTCATAATTTATGTGAGACAGAATGAGGCTGGATTTGAAAGAAACTCTAATATCCATAATTATAACACAAGAAGTTATAATCACCTACATTTTTCATATTCTCATTTGAGTGTCGGATAGAGTTCCCCTACATTTCATGAAATTATTTAAGTTTCTGCAACTTTTTGGTAATATTGAAAGTAATAAACTCCAGAAGAAGACTTTTATGATGTGCTTGAGTACTTATCAATGCAAATTATAAATAGTGATTGAGTTGTATTGTTAATCTTTTGTGTTCATGTATTTTTAGGATCATTTTATTGTCATTTTAATGTGTAGTAATAAGGTCCTTTTAACATATTTACTTTACTTAGTATTTATTATATATTTACTTAGTATTTATTATATGACAAGTCTGATACTCCGTTTCTATTTGTAATAGCAGCTTGAGTGATGAATAAAGATTAATTTACTTTACTATGTGCCTACCCACTGCCGACTGGCAAGGTGTCAGAGCAGGCTTGAGTACATGGCGATGAGACTATATAAATTCCTATCACAGAAAGTCATGGACTTGCCTTTTCAAAAATTTAAAAATAAAATTAAAATGTTTTTCATAAAAAATGTCTTTTAGTGTTTTCAGCAAGTATAACAGCAATAACATGATTGTAGTTTTATAAACCAATAAAAATGTGTTTCATATACAAAAAAATTCTACCAAGATTTCTATTTCCAGGATTAATTAGTTAGAGCATACCCTTGGGCATTTTAATCAAAAAAACAATTGCTACTTGAGGGATTGTGGTGGTTGGAATCCAGAGCTTGGATCTAGGCTTGGATACACACCGTATAAATTATGGCGTTTATTTATTGAAAGTTATGAATTTATAAATGGTGTATAGAATACCCTACTGAGTGAACTTCTGATGAATGAAAACCTAATACTAGAAATAAAAATTCTTGGAGATGTTTATAAAGGGATGTATTATGATGTATAAAACTTTTTAATAAACATAGCAAAAAGCACTCTACAGTATTTTTACTAATATTAAATCCAATTTATTGTGCATACTTCTGATAAAGATTTTGGTCAAATAGCTTGCTTATGTACTTTCTAGGACTAACTCAGATACAAATATGCAGATCTCAACCTACATAGAAATTTTCTGATGCAGTAAATATTTTACTGTAAAGCCCAAACTTTAATAAAAACTATATCATACGAAACTTGGACAAAGGACGCAAATACCAACAGTTTATTCATATATTTTTTTTTCTGGGGGGTTACCTATAAATTTTATAGGTATAGCAAATGACACCAGCTGAAAAACATTTTTTTATTATATCAGCAATAGCATATTTCCTGTTAGGTTAGTGCCAAAATAAATATTACCCAACAAAAAAAAAACAGTATTTAGTGCAAAACAAGACACTCCAAAACTAGTGAAGTCTTGCTAAGCACTAACACTGAAATTCGCAACTCCCATCGCGATATTGTAAACATAAAATAAAAAATAACACTTACGTCCTGTCAAATTACACTAAACATGAACACATATACTTAAAAATTAAAATCTGTTTATTAAAATTTTTTCTTTTTTAACTGATTTATTTATTTCGCTCACAAATTTAATACTTAAGTCACTTTTCAGTCCACCATATTCTTCTTACTTCTTTGACTTTGAATGTCAAGTTTAGTTTCAATCCAAACGACTTGTCCAAATTACAGAAAACTTTATTATTCCTTAAGAAATATTTTTCTTTTTTAGTATTGAGCTGTAAACTGCAGAATCAGAACATTGATAGGTGGGTGCTTCGAGGATATACTTGCTAAAGGCAGCGTTGTCCCTCGGCAGTGCGAACAAGGGTGCGAGAGAGAAAAAACAATAGATCTAGAGTCTTTCTCTCTCTCCCGCACGCTTGTTTTGGTTGGTCGGCGAAAAAAAATAAATACGTCCTGCTGACCAATCAGCAAGTAAAGCGCGCGGAGAGAAAAAGATTATAGCGTCTCTGATTATAGCTATTTTTTTCTCTCATACACGCTTGTTCGCACTACTGAGCGGCAAGGTTGCCTCTAGTAGGTATACGCACGAAGGGTGGGTGTCTTCAAGGATTTACCTTCTAGAGGCAGCCCAAGGGTAATAAACCTAATGTTAAGTTTACTACCCTTGGAGGCAGCCCTACTGCTCGACCGTGCGATCAGCGTGAGAGAGAGAAATTAATATCTCCAAATGTCTAATTCCTATCTTACTCGTTCCGCTTGCTGAGAAAAAGAGTTGACGCACCTCACCCCATTAAAAAATGACACACACATGCGATATGTGATACATTAAGCGACCGATCCAGCACTTCAAATTTTAATTTATTTGTTCTCTGGACTGTTAAGGCCACAGATTACTAAATGTTTTAGTTAAGGCCTTTGGCCCGACATGCGCAGTTTTTCCTCTGAGCGTTTTATCAGTGTTTGTGTATATGTGTCTAGCATTAGCTGATGTATTTTTTTCTCTAGAACAGTCCGGAATGACACCCATAAGAGTTTATTTTATATTTGAGTCAGTTTGTTGAACCGTTTAAGAAATTTTCAAGAGGGGCTCTACAAGTTATTTGCTTCGAGCATATACTAGAGGCATTCTTGCTGCTCAGTCAAGGAAACAAGCTTGCCGCAGAGAGAAAAACACATCAGTATAATTTTTCCCCCTTGCTCCATTTACCTAATTGGCTAGCGGGAAGAGGTGTATATCCTGCTCTGCGTTCTGATTGGTGGGTGAAGTACATACTGCTCTCCGCCGATCAATCAGGCACGTGGAGAGAGAGAAATGTTATTGTACCTCTTTCTCCCTCGCAAACTTATTCGCACGGTCGAGCAGCTAGGTTCCATCCAGAAGGTGTATGCTTGAAGGGAAATTTTGACATATGGGGCACTTTTCTAAAATAACCGAAAAATCGACCGGTAGATTAAAGCGGTGCATGTCAAGAAATTCCGGTGCAAGTCAGGTTAGGAACTGGTTAGAAGAATATTCCGATCAATTTTGAAACAACTTTGGTTGTGTGCAAATGTCATTCAGCAGCAGATTTGTGAATTTTGATAATTGTTTTTCTTTTTATATTTATTTGGTGTTTTGAATTTATTTACTTGTTATTCTTATTAAGATTTAGTTGTTATTATATATTATTAAAAAGAAAAGAACTAACACCGAAAAACCGAAAGAAATTCCCGGTGGATCCGGTATCTTACCGGTCTTCAACAGCTGATCGTCTCGGTTAATTTTGAAACAAATGATAAGTTCAACCGGTAGAAAGTCGGTGAATTTTAAAACGATCCAGTGAGCAAATTATTAAACCGGTTTCGCCCCGGTTGAGGAACCGATCAATTTCGAAAAGTGCCCATGCATTATGGAACATAGGCTTCTTTTTGACTATGGAGAGTAAAAGATAAAGAACACCATCTCAATGGCTGTTTGGCTCAAAGTTACAAACATTTGCATAAAACTAAAAATTGGTGGCAATGTTCGGAGCATCATTTCCACTAAACAAAGAACATCTTGAGAACGTTTTGTAACGTTATTCAAAAGTAACTGTGATAACGTTTAATTTTAAACGTTATTTTATCATGTCTGTTTCGTTTTCTTGAATTATTACTGATAATTTTCGTTTCTGTAACATACCCTTGTGAATATTTTTAATACGGTATAGACCAAACATCTTAGTGACGTAATTTTTATGTCCACTTATATTAACGTTAAAATGTTGCCATGTATAGAATGGTCTTTTAAATACAAGTTGGATACATCTGTTAATATACGTATCAGATACGATTATAATTTGTTAAAACATAAAATGTTATTGGTGTAACGTTATAATAATGATATTATTTAATGCAGAATTGTTACGTTTACTGCATCTACTACATTTCCTCGTGGAAATGTAAACACAGTTAACATATCGACCTCGTTTGCTTAAATGTACCCCGCATAGAGATTGTTACATTTTTTGACAACGACGCCAGGTTTAGAAAGAAAGATTAGCTTCGCTTTAGTACTTAACCTTACTTTATTTTGAGAACAATTGTGTTTTGTGTTGTAAATTTAAAGTTTTTTCTCGTGATATTAAAGAGAAATATGGATCGGAAAGTAAGTATATTACAATATTTTCTACTACACTTTAGTTTTTATGCATGTATGTAAGTATATAGATAAACTGACCAAAAATCCAGATTTTGAAGGTAGGTTTTTAAGCCATAAGTCTAGAAAATCCAGCATTAGCCGCTTTCTTAAGATAAATAATGCGGTAATAAGTCCAGATTTAGTTTGGTGAGGTACCTCCCATTCCCTAGATACATTTAAATTAAAGAAAGTATAGATTTAAATTTGGTTACCTTATGCCTTACATATTAGTCATTTATAAGACTGAAAAGTAGTGCTTTTGCAAGTCAAGTCAAGCGGTTTGTAGGGCGAGCCGTAATTGGCCGTAGGCGACTCCTGGAAGGTTGGCGAGAAATGCAATGTACAACGACCAAAACTATAAAAAAAAACAATAATAATACTTTAATGATCCACAACAGGTCTATTTATCCCCTTGACATGGATTTGATACTTATTATAACAATAAGAATAATTTAAGACACCCACAGTACGGTAGTACTTAGGCTAAGCCTTCGTGGACTGTCCAAAGATAAAAAAAACCACTGAAGTTCGTTTTCGTAACAACCATGCATAAAAACGGCTATGCTCCAGATACCAGCTTATTTTGCATTTCATGGATCTGCAAAGTTAAGTAACAAATGGGTTTAATGACAATGAGCCTGGCAAAAGTGTTTTTCTGGTCCTTAATAACCACTTTCTGGTCTAGCCCGAAAAAAAGTTACTTTTTGGCCAGAATGTTTTCCAGAAAATGGGTATTTTTCGATCGGTCAAAAAAAAAACTTTTTAGGGAACTTATATAGCAAAAATTGGGTATTTTAAATAAATAAAATACTTTGGTTGAATAAATTTGATCAAAGTTGTAACTTAAAGTATTTACTGTGAAGTATTTTATTTTGTACTTTTTAGAGGCCCTGATGTTAGACATTTGTCACATAAATAATAGTAATAATAATAATAATAATTAAAATAATAATAATAAAATTATTAGAAACTTAATTTTTAAATAAATTGTAGATGCAGCACATTATGTTTTCAAATAACAACTAATCAAAAAGTGGATTGGCAGTTAAAAAGAGAGGCATAGGTTTAACATGCTCAAGTAACGTAACTATTATAACTGTAAGTAAAAGTTTTCTTAAGGGATAAATTGAATTTTTAATTGGATTGCTTATCAAATAGAAGAAAAATAATTAAATAGTACAAAGAATCTAAATGTTTTTTTTTTTAAATTGGGTGCTTTATCAGTAGTTTACTCTACCATTTAGTAATGGCTAATCGAGCAGCTAATATAAGAGAAAATTTAACTATATATTTAAAAAAATTTAGGCTTTAAAGCCAACACAAGGTTTTTATCCTTTATAATAGGGAAATAAAGTATCTGATACTATCTGCAAATACAGTTTTTTTTTTGCCAAACTTGTGATATAAAATTATCTTTTTAATTAATGATGCAATTATGTCAGTAACCAAAAGTTTTGAAACAAATATTTTACAAAGTTTTTTTTTCAGGTGCCACTAGGAGGAAAAAATAGAACAGAACATGGATAAAAAATACATGTACATACAGTTGATTTTTAATAAGCATTTATAAATTATGTAGGCAATTTTTATACCTAACTTAAGACCTTTTTACTTTTTTTTTAATATTACTCATAATTACACATCACAAAATATTTTAGACTTTTTTTAAAGTAAATTAAAAAAGATAAACATTATCACATGAACATTTTTATATATCAACTGTTACACTTTGTGTGGATTTAGAAAATAAGCTTTCCATATTAAATAGTCTGCACAAAAATTTGGAAAATATGAAAGGACAGTTGTAGACATCAGATAGTTTTATGAATAAATTTTTTCCTATAGTTTATATTAGTTTTTTTTTATTAGGGATAGTTACTTGTCACTGGTTTTATCTTGGAAACTGTTTTACTATTTCGGGGTGGACGAAAAAATGATTATCAAAAATAATAGGCGATTTATCACAACATTTTTTTACATCCATAATTTTTCAGTGGCATCTTTAATAGCAGAGTGGACGCAACATTTACTTTTATACACAAAAATGCTAAAACTTTAGGGTAAACATTTTTTTCATATTCTTAATTAATTAATTTCTTGAGGTTTTAATAATCGTTAGGGTACTTCACAGTTTTAGTTTTAGAAAGCTCAAACACGAAGGATATTTAATCAAATCTTTTTTACTTGACCAGCCTACGTTTTTTTTTAGTTGTTTGTTAGTGCTTTTTTGCGTATAAGTAAATTTGCGCCCACTCTAGATGTTTAACAGAAAATAGTCTATGAGGAAAGGCGTGAAAAATCTTTTAGTAATTTTAATCAAATCCGTGATCAATTACTTTAATATCAAAAAAGTTTGCCCTTTTTAATATACTTTGTATCGTGCACCTCCTAGTGATAAAGTCGCCAACTTAATCTGTTTAGTGACTTTCAAAGCCATCATCATTATACTTATTTTTATTTTAAAGCTGTACCATCCATATGTTGCTGTACATTAAATGGTTAACAAAATATGATATACGACCATACTTAATTAAACATTCTGTGTTATTACCATACACCACACATTAGGGATCCAAAAGATCTTTTAATGTTATGTAATCAACATAACCAAACCACCTATTTAAATCCATAGAAAAGCCTCTTTACAACGTAAGTTATATAACGTGGATGTTTCAGAGTATGTGTTAGGCCCAACCAATGCAAAATACGTAACGGGGCTGTGTAAGTTTCGAAACCAAAACGTTATATTTCTAACGTAACTACGATTTTGTTAAGTTGAAGGAAATATAACGAAATTATTAGGTTCAAGGCGCTGTTATTGTTTCAAGATGATTTAATTATATTTTTGTAACAAAGGAACAAGAAAACATAAATGTAACGTAATTAGGATGATTTTTTGCTTAGTGGGTTATATGTCAAATCTGTGAGAAAATCAATGTGCAAGTTGATCGACAATACATTAGAGCCAGTCCAGACTTTACTCCCACCTACGCCGGCGAAACTCCTCAACACAATTTTTTGCAACTGTAAAAATGGATGTAGTGCTAAATGCGACTGCAAAAAAGTTGGATTGTTTTGTTCTCTAACATATACTTGATGTCATGGTCAGTCGTTGTTCAATCACCAATAGCACCAGGATTTGAATGATATCAACATCAGACATCGCTATTAAGGCAATTTACTTGCACCCAGCAAGAAGAAAAAGAGGACGGAGTAGGAAAAAAAGAGAGACCATATAAACGAGAAGGAGAACAAGAAGAAGAGGAAGCAAAAATATTAGACGATTATGATTCTGACGAATCATTTTTCCAGTGTTTTAAAAGTTACACCGTTTTCATCATTTTTAATACTACTTTTTTTTATTATTCAATATTTTTTAATAAAATATATTTTTTATAAATAATTAGATGTTCTACAATATTTGTTTAATCTATTTTTTTAATAAAACCCACCATTTTGCTAAAAAACGCGAAAAACCCGTTTTGTGACCTTTGACCTTGAATAATTTTTTTCCAGGTACGAGATCAATAGGACTTTTTAGATTTTACATAAATATAATGGTGTTCCGAACTTCCTACCAATTTTTAGCTCCATGCGAATTTTTGTACCTTTGCATGTCTAAATTGACTGGATTATTGACCGCCTGGAACACCAGTGTCATCTTAATTTCCTGAAATTTAACAGCCATTTTTGTAACACAAAGATGGTGATCCTTGCCTTTAGTATCCATGTACTTGACATCTGTGATCTGTGATTGACATTGACAGTTGTCTGTTTAAAATAAGCTGGTCATCCCGGTTTGCAATTTTGTCTTAATTTGTTTGTAATTGAGCAGAAATTAAACAAAGATGTTTGTAACACCTTCGTTTTGGCAGAACGGCCCTGCTCCTGGAGAGTTTTATAATTTTCCCAATCTACAACTGCAAACGCAGCCCAACGATTTTAGACAACATTCTCAGTAAGTTCATTCAAGTTTTTGTATAGTATTTTTACCCTCCGATTTATATTACACTTATGAAATACACACGATTGAGCCTATCTTATATAAAAGTACAAATAGTATTATTTTCGGTAATTGTTTACAAAACAGTTTTCTGCTATTTTTGGATTAAATGACAACATTTTTATATAGTCGTATTCAGGGGCGGTCTGGCGGCTCTGGGGGCCCTCGGCCGAAATCCTTCCGGCCCCCCCAGAATAACCACTTCACCCCCGCTAACTCACAACACCCTGAATTAGTGCAATTAACTGCTTAAATTTATTTTCAAGCATTATGTACACAGTTGAAACATAATTTTTAGATTTGCATATTGTTGTAAACCTCTAGACATTAGACATGTATAATTTAATAAGTGGTAATTATATATTTTATATTTAATTTAATAATAAGTTTGGATTATTAATAAGGGTATAATAAAGTAAATACATTATAGAGGACAACTAAAAGACCAACAAAGAAGCTAGAGTATTGTCCTAAACAAACTACCCAAACTTTATTATTTAATGTTTATTGACAATATAAAACCTTTCCAATGTAACTAGGGTTGCCCATCCTCTATAAATGTTAGTCAGAATGTTAACATTTGTTTATTGTCCTAAAAACCCCTTTTGTAAATATTTTAAGTTGCATTGTTTCCATTGTAAAATTTAGTTGGGTTCCCTTTCTTTAAAGTGGGTAATAAAGGAGAGGGGACCCATACCTAATCTTAAGGGTTTTTAGTGTAAAAGTGAATAAGTTACCTCCTAAGAATCGTCTTGTCAACATCAAACCAATTTACTGTATTTCTTTGCACTTATATTTAATTTAATAAATAGATCTAACTAAAAGTATTTGGTGCCAAGTTTTTTCTTCTATATAAAAATTCGTGTTAGAACGGCCAGTAACAGTAAATTCCTTATCAAATAATAAACCATATGTTACTATGTTACTCAACATTAATTTTGTGGATGGTTAATAATTATTAACTCTCACCTCTCACAACCATTATATCAAAGCTGAATAGTTAGTTAGGTATATTATCTTCATCATCATAATATTAACTGTAATCAAATGGCAAATTGTGCATTAAACAATGAAATATTAGGATATGGTTTGACAAAAATAGTCGAAATCATAAAAAAAACTTAAATTATTTTTACTTTTCGTACATCTTGGTTGATAGAGTTCCAATATTTTAATTAGAATAAAATGTTTAAATCCCTATCTTTCTTTTTTAGTTCTAAGCTACTTTCTGCCACATTTTCAGTTATTTCATTTTTATTCAAGTTTAAAAACAAGTCCCTTTCAACATTCAGTAACAGCAGATCTGCCATCAGATCCTGGTTCAAATTGGACCTCAATCTATTTTTTACAATTGTCAACTTGGAGAAAACTCTTTCACAGGTTACTTGTGTGCTTGGTAGGTAGGTAGGTTTAAAGTGAGTAGGTATAACACCCTTCCACCACGACCGATCGGTCTATTGTGTGCTTGGTAGGGTTGTAACGTATTTGTAAGGTTAGTAGACTTTGAAAAATAACCCAGATTGAGATAAATCGTGCACAACGTAGAATGCACATGAGATAAATTTAAATCCTTTTCACATTCACTGTTCCTTTGATCGTCTTTATTCTCTTCCTCTTCAACTTCATTTTTAAGCAATTTCAACCGAAGTAGCAAATTTGTTTGCAGATTATTTTGAGGGCACATATATGTCGGAACCCTCAAATGGCTTTCCTACCTTAAAACCATTAGACCGAGTTCAAAATTCACTGACTTCCATAATGATCGACAGAGAAAAGATAATTACAGCCATAAACAATTTAAAGGCAGATTAGTGTAGTCCTGGGCCTGACAACATACATCCTCTGTTTCTGAAAAATGTGTCTTTCATTGTTGATGTGTTACAAAAACTTATGCAAACGTCTCTAAAGGAGGGAAAAATCCCCCAAGAATGGAAAGAGTCCATAGTGATTCCTATTTATAAGAAAGGTGATAAATTCGAAGCTAAGAATTATAGGCAAGTAAGTCTTACATCCATTCCATGCAAGTTAATGGAAAAACTAGTTGCTAATGAATTAACCACATTTTTATTAAACAATGGCGTTTTAACCGACAAACACATGGTTTTTTACGAGGTAGATCAACTGTGACTAATCTGTAACAATGTGTAAACAATTGGACAAAACTGCAAGGTCAGAGCAAACCAGTTGACATTATTTATTTAGATTTTAGTCGAGCTTTCGACCAAGTACCCCACAAAAGGCTGCTTCAAAAATTGGAACATTTTGGTATAAGGCGAAATTTACTTACTTTGATCAAGGACTTTTTATTAGATAGGACATGTCGTGTCAGAATAAATGGTGAACTTTCCCGTCCATACCGAGTTACTAGCGGAGTGCCACAGAGTTCTGTTTTAGGACCAATTCTGTTTAATGTTTTTATTTGTGATCTTGCAAAAATAATAACGTCTTCTCTCTCCATGTATGCTGATGACTCCAAGTTGTATAATAACCCAATAACAAACTACAATGTACTGGTAAATTATCTAAAAACAATAGAGGAATGGTGTTCTACTTGGTCTTTTTAACTCAATAAAGGATAGTGTTCAGTATTGCATATAGGCTCTAAGAATCCTTGTTTAGAGTACACTCTTGGAGAGGTCACTTTAAAAATAATATCCACTCAAGACGATTTAGGGATTCTGATCTCTAGTGATCTTAAATGTGAGCTTCATATAGGAAAGATCATTAAAAAGACCAACACTATTTCATACATGGTACAGAGGGCATTTAAGAATATCTCACCAGAATTTTTAGAAAGAGTTTATAAGACATATATACGCCCAATACTTGAATATGGAGCCTCAGTATGGAACCCATATTTCGTTAAAGATGGCCTTGGAACAAACCCAATGAAGAATCACCAAAATGTGTTCAACTATACGTAATTTATCCTATGAGGAAAGAATGAAAGTTTTAAACTTAACAACTTTGTCAGAGCGTCGAACTCGGGGAGACCTTAGAAAGACATTTAAAATATTGCATGGGCATTATTCTGTCAGCTTGAACTTCTTCCAGTTAAACAGAAACGACAGATTAAGAGCCCCGGGGCCCTCGTCGATTGCCGACCAGCCGACCTGGCCAGACCGCCCCTGGTGTGGTACTAGCGCAGAAGAGAAATTATTTGTTTTAATACTATGGTTATGAACTTTAGTTGGTTTTTAGTTAATAGAAATGTAAAAGGTTAAAATTAGTTTATTTAGGTTAATAATTTATTAAAAATAGGTTACCTTAGTTTTTCCCTTTTTCGACAGCCATTGCGGATTATCCTGAAGGCGTTGGAGACCTCCATTTTGCAATTTTCTTATATCCTGTAGTAAAAGAATTTTTCCAGCTAATTCTAGACTTTTCCAGACTTTTTATTCTTTTCCACTTTACTATAAAAAGCGCGAAGGAAGTCCGCACGGGTCAGTTTAAATAGTTTTGTCTTTCAAAGAGATAAGAAGTTGACAGATAGTTGTCACAATTACGTTACGTTGAATTTTTGTTACCATAGAAACATTTGTGAACCTGATTGGCAATAAAAAGGTGTAAAACCAGGAAACGTGTTTTTATACGGGGTGTCACGGAACAATATTTTTTATTTCAATTTTAAAATTTAAAATTACCATTGATTTCTTCATATAACGCGAAAACTCCCCTTTAAGACAAGAAACGGCAGGAAATTATTTTTAAGGTTAACCGTGCGTTAACCACATTTTCACGTCTGAAATATAATTGGGTAAAATAAAAAGCCGCTTTGCTCACCAGAACTAACCATGACCGAACTTTTAGACAAATTCAAAAGCTCTTAGTTCTGGTCAGTCATGGTTAGTTAAAGCAGCTTTTTATCAACGACTATATACTAAAGGACTGCTCAGTTTGCCGAAATTGTCTGCCAAGGTCAAACTCGCTCTGACGTCACCACCGGTGCTGGCTAGTGCTGGGATATCGACACAAAACATCGGTGTTGATCTCTCAATCACTTAAAAAATTAATATTTTACTGTTAGAGCTAGAAAAATTAGATTTAAAACTTTTTTTTTATAATATTAAACATTAAAAGGTAAACATCATGTCTACATCGATGTTAAAACCATCGAACATCGGTAACAATACATCGATAAACGTCGCCCAGCATTATTTAGCACCGGTGGTGACGCCCCAGCTGCTGCCCGCTTCTCCTAAATTTTCCAACATACGCTAAATGGAACTGAGCAGTCCTTTAGTATATAGTCGTCTTTTTATTTACCCCAATTATATTTCAGACAGACAGAATGTCAAAAAATTTGATGGCTAAAATTTATTAAATCTGGCAACACTGTGACCCCTAAGTTTGTTTTTTCCTGAAATTTTAAAAAATACACAATTTTTTGTTTGTGCGCACGTATATTCGTATTCCTTATAAATAACAGAAGGTATGTATACCAAAAATTAACCATATAATAGTAAAATAGCAGAAAACCGTTTTGTAAACAATTACCTTATTTTCAAATAAAAAAATACAAATTATAATATTTCTGTAGGTTTTGGTGCACTTCAGGTATCCACGAATTAATCGTTTTTTTTTTTGCTAAATTTGGATTATTATTGTTTATAAAGTGATTTTATGCAAAAAAAACTGCGGACGGGTTAAGTTTTACAAAAAGTGTAATTATATATTCCCTGGGTTTTACTAATACATAGGTAGGTTAAAGTGAGTGGATTTTTTACGGCCTCCACTGCGACCGCTCGGTCTATTGTGGCTCACACCTTTTTATATTCCTCCCAATAGGATCAGACTTCTAATAAATCCGATATCAGATTGGGAGAGAGTTCTTACATCTCCTCTTACTCGTGTCGCTACCGGACACGAGCACAGTATGTGTTCTGATGTGTTCTAGTGTCCCTGTCTCCTGGAGAGTATGACGAGCAGACGATTAGATCCGTCATGTCCTCCTCTCCCGGTCTAGTGACGTGGGTAGCTACCTGGTCCTTCTGAGGCCGCATCTCCGGCCTTACCCCATGAAAACTGTCCTATCCGCTTTCTGTTTAAAGCCAGGGAACCCTTTTCCCCATAAAGGCGGTTCTGTCCGCCTTCTGTTTGGATTCAGGGATCCCTTCCTAAGCACCTGTTTGTTCGGGTTGGATTAGCCCTTTCCCACGAAACAGGCGCCAGTGACTTCAGGGGCACCTTTCGAAACGGATTCACCTTGTCGGTATTTTTTTATAAAACGGGTCCCCAGTAGTAACTCGATACAAAACATCGTGACGGTTTAAAAAAGTACCAGTAATATTTAGGAATGCTTGAAACAAAATTTTTTTAACTACCAGTTTTATTCAGTTTTTGTTTTAAAAAGTATATTTTAAGTAAATTGCTTTTGTCTTAAATTGTTTTAAATAAAAATAATTTATATTTATGAAACCATTTTTTATTAAAAAAAGTCATAATTTTAACAGTTCATATACAAGGATAGGAAATAGTGCTGTGTACGAAAAATTAATAAATAATGACTAATTATATATGTAAGAAAAAAAAAACAAAGGTCAAAGCTAATTGGTATAGTGTATTTTAAGTTCAGTAAAATTTGATACAGGGTTCTTTTGGGATACCATCTATTTGTGTGGGAATTGTAAAATCAGATATTCCATAATTTATTGTTCGTTTAACTGGTCTACTAGCAATTTTTTTTTATTAATTGTTGCAGTCAGAGAGCTGGATTGTGAAATAAAATGTTTTGATTTTGTAAAAATTTCTTTTTATTGCTACTTCTATGATTTTAAAAACAAATATACTGGAGTTAAATATAACTTGGCCATATATAGGCCCATATTTATATCAAAGTTAAAATACCTAACTACTGCTATTCAAGAATTCTGTGGGGCACCTGATCTAACTGTGCTCTATGATGATGATACAGTTATGTATGGCATCTTCTGAGTTCCAAAACTAGACAGTACAGAGCAAAAACTTTTTTAAGCTTTGGGGCTGTTGATAAAAATCTTACTTAGTGACCTAAAATTTTCCATGTTGGGTGTAACTAGTTTTAGGAAGGCGGAATTTTAGAAAAGTTTGAATGACATAAAACTAAACTTGTACAATGGAAAAGTACATCTAATGATACTAACATATAATAATGTAATATAAATAAAGAATTTGTTGGTTAGGATTTTTTTTAAATGTGGTTTGAAAAGGGAATCTGTATTTAGATGATCTGTTTTCTCTTGTTCAGTAAATTAATTTTATTATTCGAAAATATGCGTTTTTGGTTTAAATTTAGTATTATATAGGTATTTGTAGTGGTTGATGAATAAGATAAATTTGTTTCTCTGGTAGAGATACTCATTACTAGGGAAGAAGGATGATGTTTTTGCACTAAGATGTTTTGCATTGTTATTGATCTAAGATTTAACAGAAGTATTGTTATTTTACCAGGGTTAGTCTGCAAATTGATTTTTTGTTTTTGTAGCTGTTATTATACTTATTAGATTTTTTCGCAGGGGTGATTTAGAACTAATAATAATAATAATAATAATAATAATTATAATAATAAACAATCTTTATTTCAAAAGTATGTTTCACCATAAGGTTAAATAAAACATAAAAGGAAATAACGTCACAAAAAAATACAATAATACTGCCATATTACCTACAAAAAAAAACACATATTTACATAAATATCTACAAATTTCTAACAAATTCAAAATATTCGGCGACAATTTTTTTTCAACCTATTAATATTATCAATTGCCTTTATGTCCATAGGCAAGTGGTTAAATACCTTTATACAATTATAGTACGCTCCATTTTCAGTCATTGTTTATCTATGTCTAGGATAAATATAGTTTATATTTCTGGACGAATATACATTTAGTGGAAAACTACCCTGAAATAAGTTTCTGTTTTTATACAAAAATAATATACACTCCTGTATGAAAATTGCAGTCACAGTCAACAGTCTATTTTCCCGAAACTTACCCCTGCATGATTCCCTAAAATGCATCCCAAACATAATTCTTATAACTCTTTTTTGGCAGGTAAACAATCGGTCTATGACTCTGCTACTTCCATACAAGATTATGCAATATCGAATGTGAACTTCAAAATTTGCATGATAAATTATCTTTCTTGTTCGAACATCTGTATATTTTGATAAGACTCTAAGGCTGTAGCACACTGAATTTAATTTGTCTGACATACTCGATATGATGCTCCCATGAAAGAACATCATCTATAACTACACCCAAAAACTATGTCTTTCCCTTCAAGCCCAGATAATCATTTTCTAGTTTAATTATATTTGGTTCATCTATTCGTGACCTGTTGGTCTTAAATACAATGGCATTTGTTTTACTACTATTTATAATGAGTTTATTTTTTGTAAACCAGTCGCCTGCCTGCAGCATTATATATATTTTTTTTTTTTTAAGATTAAGCATAATGCCATCATTCACCAACACGCTTGTCTCATCTGCATAATTTGTTAGTTGACAAAAATCTTTATAACTTTTAGATATTTCTGTAATATTATTGAAGTATATTATAAAGAGAATGGGTCCCAAGACACTGCCCTGCGGTACTCCAACCTGAATTGAGATTTCATCAGATAAATATTTTTGGTTTTCGTTTCTTAATAATACTTGTTGTTTTCTTCCAGACAGGTAAGATCTAATTAATTCCCAGGGTGTTTCTCTTACTCCATAAGAGTTTAATTTTTCCAACAATATTTTAACATTTAAAGTATCATAAGCCTTAGATAAATCTAGAAACAGCCCTAATGGAACTTTCCCCTCTTCCAAAGAATTAATAATGTACTGTACAAATTGAAATACCGCAGTCAGCGTGGACCTTCCGTTTATGTATTCATGTTGGATGGAACTTAACAAATAATTTGAGACAAAAAACTCCATTAAACGTCTAGATATGATGGTTTTTAAGCAACTTAGAAAATGATGGCAATAAGCTAATGGGTCTGTAATTTTTAATTTTTGAATCATCTCCTTTCTTAAAAACTGGTACAACCAGTGCATTTTTGAGACCATCCGGAAAGATACCACATTTTAGGGAATTATTAAATATATGACAAAGGGGTTGTGCAATTTGCGTTATAACATGTTTTAATAGATTCGACTATATTTCATCATGTCCACTACTTTGTTTGTTTTTAAGTTTTTTAACAATTTCAAGAAATTCTTCGAGGTCTGTTAGACGCATTTTAAGTGACTTTTCATTATATTCTATGCTTGAACTGAAAGGTATGTGCTGCAGATTATTAAGCAAATCTGGAGCAGCATTTACAAAAAAAGTATTAAAATTGTTTGCCACATACTTTAGATCTCGTTTTACTTTAATTTGTGTTTTAGATATATTTTCCCTTTTATTTCATTGACGACAGACCAGACCTCTTTGTTTTGTTATCAGAGTTTCTAATTTTGTTTGCGAAATGTTTTTTTTTGTTCCCAATTGAAAGGTTATTATATTCCTTTTTCTTTTCATTATATAAATTTTTATACCTGTCAGTTCGATTAAGGTTAGTATATCTATCACTTTTTAATACATAAAGGATATCTAATTGATTTTTACATTCCCTGATCTCAGGATCATTCTGTCTATATATAGGCTTGTTAAAGTTTCTTTGAGGCAGTTTTTGTAACGGAAAACATTCATTAAATTTATTTTGAAAGATGTTCATAAATGTGTTCCACTGCTCATTTACTAAGTTATTGTCTAAGGAATACACTTGTTGCCAGTTTATTTCAGCTAGTACGCTCTTGAATTTCATTTTGGTAGGCTCGCTGAAATTTCGTTTTTCAGTAAACAAAGATCTTTTTTTTTTTTATAGTTAGAGTAAGTTTTTGAGCAGTGTGATCTGAGATAGGAGAATGTAAAATTTCAGTTTTTTTATTACCGTCAAAGTTTGTTAATATATTATTAATACAACTCTTACTGAGGTTTGTGATACGGGTATAATCCGTTATAGTATGAACCACATCAAAAGAATTAATGAGTGATATAAGGTCCATTGTGTTTTTGGTTCCAGACTTAAAATCCATGTTAAAATCTCCAGCTAAAGCTAAAATGTGCTTATCTGAACAGAGATGTAACAACTGCTCCATTCTATCCAGAAAAACTCTAAAGTCTCCATTAGGAGGGCGATACAAGGACACAAAGATAAAAGTTGTATTGTTTATTTTCATTTGACAGCCACAACATTCAAATATATTTTCTACACTAATAGCATTAATGTCACCTCTTGTTTTACACTGAATTTCCGATCTTACATAAATTGCTCTACCACCATGTCTATTTTCGTCTTTTTTACAAAAACTTGTAACTAGATTAAAGCCTTCTATCCCATAGTTTTTCAATTGTGTATATGTCTTCCAATGTTCGGTAACACAGAGTACTTTACAATCACTATGGCTAGTTAAAAAGTCTTCCAGGAAATCCACGGAATTTCCTATAGACTGAAGATTCTGGTGTATTATGCTGATTACATTTGTATCGCTGTATCGCAAATGTCTTTTTATTTTATTATTAACTAGTTTAGTTAATAACATTCTGAATTTTAGCTGTGTTCGCGGATCACATAAGATCGGTTCATTAGCTTTGTTCACGGATCATTTAATGAACCAATTCATAACTAGAACTGAACAGGTTCGGGATTGTTTCTTCTAACGTAGCCTTTTAGATTTGAATGTGTTCTGGTTAAATTACTATGGTAAAGAAAAATTAAGAAAGCCAAACGATTACTACTCATTTAATTTATTTTTACACTCGCAACAAACATGTAGCAATATGGTATTGCTAATACTTTCGAAAACTTCAACAAATACTAATAATTTTTCCATATCCTCGATCATTGACAAAAAATGATCCGACATGATAGATCAAGTAATTACCTAACAGGTATTTATACAAGCTATATAAAAATAGCTAGTATGAAAAGCCGAACCGAACTTTCAGTTATAACAAAAATCCGAGGATCTCAAATCCTGTACTTTTTTACTGCGCATGCGAATAGTCCTTAACCTGGTACAGAAACAAACAAAGCTGTTATTGATTCGTTATCGAATTTGCGAACAATTTTTATAACCTTTAAACTTGCCAGAAAGCATGTGATTGCTGATTTCTTATAAATAATAATTCTTATGATGTAAAATTTAAAATTAAAAGAAAGATGATATATAAAAATGCTCTTAACTATTTTTTTTTATATTAAGCTTTTAAAAACAGCCATCCTAAATGAATGATGCTAATCATATATTTAAAATGTTGGTTGCAAGTGAAAGAATTTTTTTTTGGCATATATTTTTTTCCTCTTTGATTGTGCTATGTAAGAAAAGTGTTAATTTACAAATATTTTTAGTCCTATATTTTTCATATTTGGTAGATTTCTTGTATATTTTTAAATTTATTTTTTAAAGAAATTAGCAATACAAATTCTACCCAAACGTGTTCAACTTGACGGCAGTTATATGAATTAAAAAAAATGTAATTATTGTTTATTGCGATACTACTCACAATTACCTGTTTTCATGGATAATAAAGTAGATATTTACGATAGATTAAAAGCCAGACGTAGTCATTAATATTTTTTATTATATGATTTTTATTATTAATAAGGCTTGTCAAGAGTTCTGTTTATTTATTAAAAATTTCGCTAGTTAGCTATGCATTATATTCTTTTTGGTTTAACGATGAATGTATGTTTCTGCTATAATTTGTATATTTTTTCTTTTTTCTCTACATTAATATATTTTTTTATATTAAAGGTCTCCAGTAACAACTTCAACATCATTGGTAGCAGTGGCATATGATAAAGGAGTTGTAATTGCAGGTGATCTTCTAGCATCTTATGGTTCTTTAGCTCGATACAGAAACTGTCCCAGAATTTTTAAAGTAAACGATAATATTATACTGGGAGCCAGTGGGGACTATGCTGACTTTCAGTATGTGAAAAATTTTGTTGATCAAAAAATGTAAGTATCCTTGATGTTGCTAATTGCTGTTTAGAATTGATAGACCAAGCCTTATCTGCTTTTGGTTAAATGTACAAGATGGCAGGCATATTTTTGCTGAAAACTCTTCAGAACTTTGACGTCATTTCATTTTGTGTTTGTAATGTAATATTATATATCATAATTTGAAATAAAGTAATTAAGTAAGTAAGTAAGTAAGTAAGTAAGAACAATGTATAATACGTATAACAAGAATCAAAATATGTTTCAGCTCAGAACATTTGATAAATATACAAAATGTAAAAAAAAAGAAAAAATGTATGTAGGCATTTAATTTTTTTTTAATTTTACTTGAAAGCTTAAATATTCAAGCGATTTCTTTAATGAAAATCGAATCATTTGCAAAATTGTTCATTAAAACATTGTAATTTTTTATTATTCGCTGATGATATGAAAATTTTTACAACTATAAAGTCACTTTTAGATCAGCAATCACTTTTAATTAAGGAAATGATTCATATAAAAAAAGAACCACAAGCTCCCAATGACAAACAAGATATCAGCAACCTCAGCCACATATATCATAATTTAATATGTTAACCATCCTAACCCCTAATTTTTAAACCAACCTGTATATAAATTTTGTAAATTACTTTTATAAATTAAATCTAAATAAAAAAATAACAAATAAAATCAACATTACTTTTCTTATAAATCTAAAATTCCTAATAACAAAAAATAAAATATAAGCATTTTTTAACATATTCTAAGTTATTTGTACCAATACAATTTAAATAGTCCGATTACCAAGATGTTTCTTCGAGGTGCGTATTTAAAAATTAAAAATTATTAAAACAATGTTTTTTAATGTATATTAAATCATCGTATATATATATATATATATATATATATATATATATATATATATATATATATATATATATATATATATATATATATATATATATATATATATATGTGGAGAATGGGAAATATTTTCAGTAGACATGTCCTATTAATATAAATAATACTCGCAATCCGTCAAAACACACAACTAATTATGATTTTGACTAATTAAACGATTAAAACACGAATTACACAAACCACACTAATTAACATGAAACTACAGTCTATAGATAAAAACAATGCAAAAGTACTGTCACGAATCAAAATAAAATAAATGAACTAGCGATCCGAAGCCGGTGTCTCTACGTTCAGTTCTCTCTAAAAACTATCTATCGAATTCCTTCTCAAAGTATTCATTCCTGGCTTCGTTTCACTCTCCTCGATATTTAAACAAATATCGAGTCTAGTCCTTGATTTTATTTCTAAACAAACTTAAAATCAACATTAACCCAGACTCATAAAGAATAATTAATGGGCGGCCGAACCGTCGCTCGTAACCAAAAACTCAACACTAAGCTCATTTCTAATAAAAACAAATTCTTATCTTAATGTTCTTTTAAAAGAATACTTAAATCCGACACGGCCATTCTGACATGTCGCACGTCCTCGTGCGCTAAGCCATTGTTCCCAATTTGGAACAAACCGAAACGACCAACAAACAACACAACCACTCGTCCATCCTGACAAGTCAAAAACATATAAGTAAACAAACAATATTTAGCATATTACCTTTTTTACATTCCAAATATTCTTTTCTCAACTTTCATTCCCTTATACCCGGCCACCATAATAGCACACACAACAAATCACCGCAGCGATCACTGAAACATGATGTGACGATCATGAAACATGACAGATTAAGAAGATTACCGCAGTAGAACTTCTTCAACACAGCATGCATTCCAATAAAGCAACAAAACTTCACATTTAATCCAACTACCGCAGTAGTTTCAAAGTAACAGATAACCACAGCTATCTTTACTATATACAACCTCATACTTAACCTAGCTACCGCAGATAGCTAACTAAGCTCCAGACAACCGCAGCCATCCTCAAACTTCACATCTAGCTACCTCAGCAGCTATTCCTAGTAACAGATAGCCGCAACTATCTTTACCAGTTCCACACTTGACCTAGCTATCGCAACAGCTATCAAGTATCAAATAACCGCAGTTATTTTTGCTTAGACAACCGCAGCCGTCTTTACACTTTACATCTAGCTACCTCAGCAGCTATTTTCAGTAACAGATAGCCGCAACTATCTTTACTAGTTCCACACTTGACCTAGCTATCGCAACAGCTATCAAGTATCAAATAACCGCAGTTATTTTTGCTTAGACAACCGCAGCCGTCCTCAAGGTTCATATCTAGCTACGTCAGCAGCTATTTTTAGTAACAGATAGCGCAACTATCTTTACTAGTTCCACACTTGACCTAGCTATCGCAACAGCTATCAAGTATCAAATAACCGCAGCTATTTGCTTCTCTTAATTAGCTAATATTATCCCGCAGTCTAATATTAGCCCCACACTTTTTTTCTTATACCCACTATTGCTACTCTCTTTAACCTATTTATTCTTACTCATTAGCCGACACTGGCTCATCCACGCATTGTTCAGCATCATCACTCTCAAAGTCAAATATCTCTTGTCCTTAACCAGTCGGCACAAGCCGCCACTGGTCATGAATAAATTTACTTAGCTCTCCTTTACCATTTACTTTTTCTACTTCATATCTATCATTCAATAACACTCTTTTTATCATGTATTGTTCCCTAAACTTACAATCTAATTTTGATAACATTCGCTCTTTACATTCAGGGTAAACAAAATCACCTATTATGCCTTTATTCGCATTAAATCGTTCCGTATCTAATTTTGCACATTTACTTTTTTTTTTACGCGACAAAATTAAACCTTTGTTGCTAAAACAAACATTAATGTTTTGACTTATTAAATCTCTACCCAATAAAACATTAAAAGAAATGCATTCATCGGGGACTATACATAAAACAAGTTCAAGAAAGATATCTTGAATTTCAACCAATACTATAATTTGTAAATTACACAATATAGCATTCCCACCTAAACCTTTCAGACATAACATGCAGTATTTATATTTTACGTTTAACAAAACTGAAACACTATATTTAATCAAAGAACAGTCAGACCCTGAATCAAACAGAAAAGGAACAATCTTACCAATTTTGGTTTTCATTTGTCCTTGTTGCAATACCTGCACTTCAACCAAATTAACCTGCCTTTTTTCATATCTCGGTTTGCTTGTAGAAGCTTGCTTTCCTTTATCAAGACAACTGGTTGCAATATGCCCTGGTTTTTCACAAGCAAAACACATAAAAGACTTTACAATTTTGCCATCGTGCACTACCCGCTTATTCACAGATGCAACATTCAAGCGGCACTGGTAAGCCTTATGTCCAACTTTGCCACAAACACGATACTTGCCCATAAATGGTTGTTCCTTTTTGTCTGGCTGAGTAAGGGCACGACGCTTCGAACTAATATGATGATCAGTTGGAAATAGCGCCGGCCGTTTACCTGTAGAGCCTCTTAATGCAACGCAAAAACTCTTCAAATCTTTTGGTATGTCCGCTTGCAATCGCTTACGCACCGATTCGGATCTATTTGCAACAACATGATAGACAAACAATGTTGCTAAGGCCTCCTCGTTTTCACAAGCCTTTATTAGGTGCATTGCTAGTCGTAAAACGTGCAGTCCTTCGTCTAAAAGCGTTGTGTTGCTAGGAATATTCTGACGTCCAAGAACAGCTTCCTCGAACATCTCCATAAAGTCAACAGGTGAAAACGTTCATAAAAATTCTGTGCGAATATCCTCCCAGGTTTTGCCCAATGGCCTAGAGCGAATAAGCCAATCCGCTGCTTTCCCTTATAGTACTAGTCACCAACATAATTCCCGATAACTTCTGCATTTTAACAAACGCGTCAACCAAACAGCACCAGCCTTCCGGATCTGCAATTTTTGATTTTGGGTCGAAACTTGGAAGTTGAAATTGAGATGCAGAGCTTGTCGATACCGTAGATTTTTGCATTTCAATCTTTTTTTTTTTGAGCAACAACTCCACTAGGTTACCTGGAACATTTCCTTCTGTTTCAGTTTCATTTGTCAAGATATTTTCAGCAAATTGTGGACAGGCTAATCCCACTTCTGATGTCGGAGAATGGGAAATATTTTCAGTAGACATGTCCTATTAATATAAATAATACTCGGCAATCCGTCAAAACACACAACTAATTATGATTTTGACTAATTAAACGATTAAAACACGAATTACACAAACCACACTAATTAACATGTAAACTACAGTCTATAGATAAAAACAATGCAAAAGTACTGTCACGAATCAAAATAAAATAAATGAACTAGCGATCCGAAGCCGGTGTCTCTACGTTCAGTTCTCTCTAAAAACTATCTAATTCCTTCTCAAAGTATTCATTCCCGGCTTCGTTTCACTCTCCTCGATATTTAAACAAATATCGAGTCATGTCCTTTATTTTATTTCTAAACAAACTTAAAATCAACATTAACCCAGACTCATAAAGAATAATTAATGGGCGGCCGAACCGTCGCTCGTAACCAAAAACTCAACACTAAGCTCATTTCTAATAAAAACAAATTCTTATCTTAATGTTCTTTTAAAAGAATACTTAAATCCGAATATTTTTTTTTTTAAAAAAAAAAAAAATATATATATATATATATATATATATATATATATATATATATATATATATATATATATATATATATATATATATATATATATATATATATATATATATATATATATATATATATATATATATATATATATATATATATATATATATATATATATATATATATATATATATATATATATATATATATATATATATATATATATATATATATATATATATATATATATATATATATATATATATATATATATATATATATATATATATAATTTAACAACATTGTTGACTTTTAGTTGGCTATCTTTTGGATACCGAAATACTAAGTATAGCTATTATTATATGTCAAATTGATAAATTTTTTTGAGGCAATAGACGATAAGTATTAATTTTTTTAATATACCCCAAAAGAAAAAATTTTTTTTCAATTCATATAATCATCATTGTTGGGTCATTTTTTTTTACATTATGCTGCCCACAATGTATAACATTTCATTTACCCCATTTGAACATCAGATCGTGAAATTTATTTCATAAACGCACTAGTTGCGTCAGATTGTTGCCGTTTTTGAAGAAAGAACAATTTTTTTTTAAACAAAATTTATTTTTATGGTTTTGGGCTATGTTAAATGATACATTAAATAAAGAAGTTGTTACGTCGACGTTGGAATGGTCAAAATAGAAGAGAAATTCATTTTTTTTTATATTGGATGAAGGAAAGGAAAACTTTAAAAAAAGATTCGTCGAGTTTCACCTTACACACGCAGGTGATATTACAAAAATTTAATACCCCTTTTAAGAAATTTTTGATTAACTATGGAAATTTGAAATGGTTTAGGACACAAGTAAAGAAAATTCTGAAAACTGTTTTTTTCAAACTGGAACCCCTAAAACAACGGCAGTAGATTTGGGGAGTATTTAAAAGTTTGCAATCTGATTGAATCTGATTTTGAGGCCATAGTTGTTTAAAATTTAAAATGACACTTTTATTCACAAAGATGAAAATTCGACTTTTACCTATACCCAAGCCCATTCTACTTGGAAAATATCTTGTCACTTTCTTTAAAAATTTTTTTTCCCCCAAAAGTAGAAAATAAAGACTTCCCCTTCAAAATCTCATTTTTAAAGGGAAAATTAGATTAAATTTAGAACCAATTTTTTTTTTCCCAAGTGTTTTACTGATCTGGCTGAAAACTGGTGCTCAACAAGGACAAAAGTCAACCAAAAAAAAATATAATACGTTTACAAAAGGAGGAAAAAAGGGTTTTTATAGCCCGAAAGGATTAGATAAACCTAAAGAAGTAAATTATTAATTGTTCTTGACCAGAAACTAATTGGAACTCGAAATGGGATATCGCAAAGCATCAGTGGCACTAGGGCATGCGCAGACAGGGTAAAAATTCAAAATAAAATGATCTACGGTCAACATTACAGTTGAATACCATAGTTACTTATGCCTACTGGTCTGGTCCAAAAAACAGAGGAAAACTACACAAGGAAATTTTGAAACTGCAGAGACTTGTGTCTGGGAGTTACTGGAGCAATAAAACTTGCCCAACGGCAGCTCGGAGAAAGGAACCTCCTTCCCTGTCCTGCACATAAAGAGGGAGGCGATACTGAGTCCCCAGAGTAACCCAGAAAAAATAAAAGTCAGGAGCCTGACTGACCCTTTTTAAAATTTTTTAAAAAATCAAGATTAAGCTCTGCCAAAACCCAGGACATGATGCCTATTTGCGGGACTTTCAGCGCTCTTTGAAGTGGTCATTCAAGACCCCAAAAACTATGAGTAAAAAGACCAAAGCAAAAAAAAAGTCATTGTTGGTACACGATGGATCAAGAGGAACGGGTTGGGGGGTATTTTGGCCTGAGCAGACTTTCGTCCTCGGCGGGCCCCCTCCATCTTCCAAGCTGAAATCCATGCAGTTGACATTTGCGCTTGAATGTAAAAAGGCCTTTGAGGGAACAATATATTTTATGGGACACCAGGGTTTAAGGCATTGACTTCATGCATTTTTTAATTCCCCAGCCTGGGAATGGAAATTTAAACCAACGGCCAAAAAAAGATTACCTGGAGTGGTTACCGGACATGAGGGAGGGGGGGCAATGAAATTGCGATCAACTCGCCAAGGAAGGAGCACAGAGACCATTCTATGGACCTAACCCTTCTGGGCACCCCTGAGGCCACTCTAAAAGGGAAACCCGAACATGGAAAAAAGGAAAAAAAGACTTACTGGGAAAAACATCCCAGGACAAAGGGGGAAAAGTTTTTTTTGCATTCACTGGACACCAAGAAGCTACTGAATTAATAATGAATTTAACTGGTTCCGATTCCCCCAACATTAAGGCCCTTTTAAAAATCACCTAAAAATAGGAAAGACTGAGGATGAACAATTTTTTTCATGAAGCAAACGAAAATGCGAAACACATTCCCGGAATGCAGAGAACTGACCGACAACGGCTTAAAACCGACTCCAGAGATATTTTTCAACTTGCACCGCGTATTCCTGAACTTGCAAAGGTAGGAATTACCATAACCAAAAGGGTATTCAAAAGATCTTTTTTAAGTCGAAGTAAGGGGGACACTAGACCGAGGGCCCTTTCATTACAATAAAAACAATAAATATGATCGGTGTTAGTGAATGTTCTTTTTTAATATTAGAATTTTTTCACAAAAGAGACAGATCAGTAAAAAAAATTCCAAGTTAAAAGAACTTGGTCTAATTTTAGATTTTGTTTTTTAGGGCTAAATTTTTTTAAATTAATTTCCCATATTTTAAGGGGTTTTTTTTTTTTGGGATTTACATACCTAGCCTAAATATTTTAAAAGATAAAACCAAGGGGCATTGCTGTTGGAACAAAGGGACAAGTCCAAATTTGTAATTTTGGGTAGGACAAAAAAAATTAACTGAAAATTATTATTTATCTGATTTTATTTAAAATTATTATGCGTTGGTAATTTTTGCAATAAGTTTTAATTACACTAAAAGGTTTTGGCACCCTTTTTTCAAACGATTTAAAAAAAAAAGGTATCGATTACTGTTTCCTTTCGTTGGACCTTTTTTTCTTTATTTAAACTTTGGCACTTTGGAATTTCCTTAAAGGTACTAAGACTTTTTTTATGGGGAACAGAGATTTTTTTTAAATTTTTTTTGAACATTTTAATTAAATTTATTGATCGGAAAGTATATAATTTGGTTAAAGTCAGTGATTTTTTCCCTCCTACTTTAAATTTTTTAAAGTTTAATTGTAAATCTTGTAAAGAACAAACAGTCATTATGTTCCAAGAATTGTTTATTGTAAATTAGTAAAACTAAAAGTATATTTTGATATCATACAGATTTAAACGATTTCGTAACAAGCACAAAAAATTCTATTTTCTAAATGAAATATTTTAAATATTCTTGTAGAGAAGAATCTTAATAAGATCAGTCTTTTAAATTTAAAAAAAAAAGTGATTTTAGTGCAGATTTTCTACACAAATTTTTTTTTGGTCATGCCTTATTTTCTAAAAGGGTTTTATCTTTTTTTAAATTTTTTTTACCTTCTTCAAAATTTTAAGAGTAATAGTGGTACCACAAATATCTGCCAAAATAGGCCGGTCAAATACCGTAGAAAATAGGGGGGGAAAAAAAAAAAAATGTGGACATTAAAAATTTTTTGAAAAAAGCAAATGTCCCAAAACTTAAAATATCTAAAGTAGTATTATAGATATCATAAAAATGATTTTTTTTAAAAAATTCCCCCAAAACTAAAAGTTAAGACGTTTAGAACATATGTTTATGTAATGTTTTATT
The DNA here is from genome assembly GCA_019359885.1 of Listronotus oregonensis. Classification (NCBI taxonomy): domain Eukaryota; kingdom Metazoa; phylum Arthropoda; class Insecta; order Coleoptera; family Curculionidae; genus Listronotus; species Listronotus oregonensis. The sequence continues at coordinate 260,384 of JAHBCN010000149.1, forward strand.
TCAAAAACCAAAATTGCCCCTAAAAATTGACATTTTTTTGAAAAACCCCCCTTTACATACCTACTGAATAATGATTTTTTTTTTAAAAAGGTACCCAAAAGCTAGCCAGAGTGTAAAAACTTGAAGTACTTCAGAAATTTTCTTAATATTTTTTTTTCTCTATTTTACCAAGTACTTTTTTGGAGGTACTTGTACTTGTACTTGATTAGTTTTTAGAAGATATTTGGGGTTTTACTTATTTGCCCGAAATTGAAGTATTTATTTAAGTATTGAAATTCGATGTACTTAACAAAAAAGAAATTTGAAAAAAAAAATATTTTAAATAAAGAAAAATTTAATAATAAAAAACTTGAAGAAAAAAAAACCCAAATAAAAAAAAGTATTGTAAATTTTTATGTATTCACTTTGGTTACCAAGATTTGTGAATTTCAAGATTTTTTATCAAGTATTTTTTTATTTTTTTATTTGTTTTATTCAAGTACTTTGTTTTTTCAAGATTTGGGGTTTATTAATAAAAACTTGGGGGGGATTTCAAGTACTTTTTAATTTTTGAAAATGCAATAACATTTTAATAATACTTGGTGTTTACTTAATATTTTAAAAACCAAAAACTTGGAATTGTACTTGAAGTACTTTTTAAAGATTTTGGGGAACCTGATGAGGAAAATGTAGAAAAATTTTTTTATATTTTAAATCAAATATTTTTTTCAAAATAGCTGAATAAACCTAAGTTTTCACATAAATAAAGGAAAACAGGCGTCATTAAAAATATTATTTCAATTTTTTTTAAAACCCCAAACTGTCCAAGACTTAAATAATAAAAATATAACACCGTTTGTCCTTTTCATGTCGTTACAATACACAAAAACCCCCTTTAAAAAACCAAATATTTTTACGTAAGACGAATTAGCGGAAAAAAAATTAAATAATAGTATCGGAAACAACTAATAAAAAAAAAAAAATTCCCAAATAAAGAAACCTACTTGATATAATTTTTTTATGATAATTTCTGCATCCAAAGGCACTTTGGATATACACCCAGTTTTGTGATGATGATGGCACTAATGTGGAATAATGTTTCACTGCATTTCGAGGGAAATTATAAAGTAAAATAATATTCACGCTGCCGGATACCCGCCGCGAAAGCACCCCGGCAATTTCGTGAACGTCAGATACGATTTTTTCAAAAAAATACACCTCAGTATACTGACCGCAATAAGGGACGCAACATTAAAGTAAACAAAAAACGACGCAACAATGTCACCGGGTTTTTTTTTTTTTTTTTTTTTTTTTTTTTTATATATATATATATATATATATATATATATATATATATTTTTATATATAATATATATATATATATATATATATATATATATATATATATATATATATATATATATATATATATATATATATATATATATATATATATATATATATATTATATTATATTATTTATATGACTATAAAACATATGTTTTATAGTCATTGGGTTTAATAAGTTTTGGGGGGTTACTTTTAAAAGATTTTATCATTTTTGGGCCTGGGGGGTATAGCGACGAGTGTGCTGGGCCATTGACTCTCGGAAAAAAGAAAAATTCCAGAAAACCCAAAAATTCAAAACACGTACCCCTTTGGGAAGTCCCCCCGTTTTCAATTAATTTTTTTGAAAAAAAAAATTAAAATTAAATTTGTAAGAATTTTAAAAAAATTTGGAGAGTCTAAGAATTTTTTTTATATTTCAGTTAACATTTATTTAATTTTTTGAATAAGTGAAGAATGTTTGGATGAGGTTTAACATTTGCCCAAGTCTTAACTGTTGGTTAACTAGAATATTGTATAACCGTGGAGTAAAAGGGGTCCACTCTGGAACAACTTTGTAGTGGCAGGTCTTCAAGTGGACCTATTTTTATTTTTTTTTTGTTTAACTCAAACATTAAACAGTGCTTTTCAAAAAATTTTGAATCTAAATTAAAAAAATAGATAATTTTAAAAAAAATGGAACAAAAATAATTAATATTTAGATTTAAAATGCATAAATTTAAGTAAAAAAAATTTATATAACCATAAACAAAATAAAACAAACATTTTATCACCAATCCCAAAACTAAGGGCATTTTGATTTTAAATTATATCTTTTTTTTGTAGTTAAAAATCGTCCCCAAATTATTTTTTCCTTTGTTTTTAAAAACCCATAATGTGATACTTGTTTATAACGACCTGTGTTACTTTTTGGGTGGACAACCCTACTTAGCTACTGTTGACAAACAAGGGAAAAGTACACTGATAGGGTCAAAAGGCTATGGTGCTCACATTCCACCCCATTGGGAAGTTTGGTGCCACCTTACCCAGGCTGATGGGGGTCTTTTAGAAAGGTCAGGGATTGTACTAAGAAGCCCGAAGTTTTCCCGTACCAGTTGGGCATTATTGATTTAGAACAAGGGGGGAAAAATAACCTTTTTAAAATCCCCAAAAATGGAATGTAGCTATTCTATTAAGGGATATTAATTTTTTTGTTTTTAATAATCATTTTTGTATTTCAAAATAAACAAATTTTTTTTGATAAAAAAATATTAAAAATTTTAATTGTTTTTTTATTTAGCATTAAATTAGGGCATTATTAAAAAAGAAATAGTCTTAGTAATACTAAAAAAAAAAAAAAAAGCAGTACAGATAAAATGAACCAACTAATATGCAAAAACAATGAATACAGAATCTTAATAGAAATAAGGGCTTTTGTCCCCCAAAAGTCAGCGGGCAAGGGTTTTTTTACATTCTTGGGGAAATC